>JBBPBS010000244.1:35521-48193 GCA_037974835.1 Cicer judaicum
CGAAAATGACCTAAATGTTCATCCAATGATACAAACACACTTGTTGGATGCACAAGATTGGTTAGAAACCCTAATTGGACAAGAATAAGCCAAGGGAGGAGGAAAATGACCAAATTGTTCATCCAATGACACAAACACACCTATTGGATGCACAAGATTGGTTAGAAACCCTAATTGGACAAGAATAAGAGTAGGGAAGACGAAAATGACCTAATTGTGCATCCAACGACACAAACACACCTATTGGATCCACAAGATTGGTTAGAAACCCTAATTCGACAAGAATAAGCCTAGGGACGACGAAAATGACCTAATTGTTCATCCAATGACACAAACACACCTATTGGATGCACAAGATTGGTTAGAAACCCTAATTCGACAAGAATAAGCCTAGGGAGGACGAAAATGACCTGATTGATCATCCAATGACATAAACACACCTATTGGATGCAAGAGATTGGTTAGAAACCCTAGTTGGACAAGAATTAGCCAAGGGAGGACGAAAATGACCTTAATGTTTATCCAACGATACAAACACACCTATTGGATGCACAAGATTGGTTAGAAACCCTAATTCGACAAGAATAAGCCTAGGGAGGACAAAAATGACCTAATTGTTCATCCAATGACACAAACACACCTATTGGATGCACAAGATTGGTTAAAAACCCTAATTCGACAAGAAGAAGACTAGGGACGACGAAAATGACCTATATGTTCATCCAATGACACAAACACACCTATTGGTACACAAGATTGGTTAGAAACCCTAATTGGACAAGAAGAAGCATAGGGACGACGAAAATGACCTAAATATTCATCCAATGACATAAACACACCTATTGTATGCACAAGATTAGTTAGAAACCCTAATTCGACAAGAATAAGCCTAGGGAGGACAAAAATGACCTAATTGTACATCCAACGACACAAACACACCTATTGGATGCACAAGATTGGTTAGAAACCGTAATTCGACAAGAATAAGCCTAGGGAGGACGAAAATGACCTAATTGTTCATCCAATGACATAAACACACCTGTTGGATGCACAAGATTGGTTAGAAACCCTAATTCGACAAGAATAAGCCTAGGGAGGACAAAAATGACCTAATTGTTCATCCAATGACATAAACACACCTATTGGATGCAAGAGATTGGTTAGAAACCCTAGTTGGACAAGAGTTAGCCAAGGGAGGACGAAAATGACCTTAATGTTCATCCAACGATACAAACACACCTATTGGATGCTCAAGATTGGTTAGAAACCCTAATTCGACAAGAATAAGCCTAGGGAGGACAAAAATGACCTAATTGTTCACCCAATGACACAAACACACCTATTGGATGCACAAGATTGGTTAGAAACCCTAATTGGACAAGAATACGCCTAGGGTGGTCGAAAATGACCTAAATGTTCAACCAACGATACAAACACACCTATTGGATGCACAAGATTGGTTAGAAACCCTAATTCAACAAGAATAAGCCTAGGGAGGATGAAAATGACCTAATTGTTCGTCGAATGACATAAACACACCTATTGGATGCACAAGATTGGTTAGAAACCCTAATTCGACAAGAATAAGCCTAGGGAGGACGAAAATGACCTGATTGATCATCCAATGACATAAACACACCTATTGGATGCAAGAGATTGGTTAGAAACCCTAGTTGGACAAGAATTAGCCAAGGGAGGACGAAAATGACCTAAATGTTCATCCAACGATACAAACACACCTATTGGATGCTCAAGATTGGTTAGAAACCCTAATTCGACAAGAATAAGCCTAGGGAGGACAAAAATGACCTAATTGTTCACCCAATGACACAAACACACCTATTGGATGCACAAGATTGGTTAGAAACCCTAATTGGAAGAGAATACGCCTAGGGAGGTCGAAAATGACCTAAATGTTCATCCAATGATACAAACACACCTGTTGGATGCACAAGATTGGTTAGAAACCCTAATTGGACAAGAATAAGCCAAGGTAGGAGGAAAATGATGTAATTGTTCATCCAATGACACAAACACACCTATTGGATGCACAAGATTGGTTAGAAACCCTAATTCGACAAGAATAAGCCTAGGGAGGACGAAAATGACCTAATTGTTCATCCAATGACATAAACACACCTATTGGATGCACAAGATTGGTTAGAAACCCAAATTCGACAAGAATAAGCCTAGGGAGGACGAAAATGACCTAATTGTTCATCCAATGACATAAACACACCTATTGGATGCAAGAGATTGGTTAGAAACCCTAGTTGGACAAGAATTAGCCAAGGGAGGACGAAAATGACCTTAATGTTCATCCAACGATACAAACACACCTATTGGATGCTCAAGATTGGTTAGAAACCCTAATTCGACAAGAATAAGCCTAGGGAGGACAAAAATGACCTAATTGTTCACCCAATGACACAAACACACCTATTGGATGCACAAGATTGGTTAGAAACCCTAATTGGACAAGAATACGCCTAGGGTGGTCGAAAATGACCTAAATGTTCAACCAACGGTACAAACACACCTATTGGATGCACAAGATTGGTTAGAAACCCTAATTCAACAAGAATAAGCCTAGGGAGGATGAAAATGACCTAATTTTTCGTCCAATGACATAAACACACCTATTGGATGCACAAGATTGGTTAGAAACCCTAATTCGACAAGAATAAGCCTAGGGAGGACGAAAATGACCTGATTGATCATCCAATGACATAAACACACCTATTGGATGCAAGAGATTGGTTAGAAACCCTAGTTGGACAAGAATTAGCCAAGGGAGGACGAAAATGACCTTAATGTTCATCCAACGACACAAACACACCTATTGGATGCACAAGATTGATTAGAAACCCTAATTCGACAAGAATAAGCCTAGGGAGGATAAAAATGACATAATTGTTCATCCAATGACACAAACACACCTATTGGATGCACAAGATTGGTTAAAAACCCTAATTCGACAAGAATAAGCCTAAGGAGGACAAAAATGACCTAATTGTTCATCCAATGACACAAACACACCTATTGGATGCACAAGATTGGTTAAAAACCCTAATTCGACAAGAATAAGCCTAGGGAGGACGAAAATGACCTAATTGTTCATCCAATGCCATAAACACACCTTTTGGATGCAAGAGATTGGTTAGAAACCCTAGTTGGACAAGAATTAGCCAAGGGAGGACGAAAATGACCTTAATGTTCATCCAACGATACAAACACACCTGTTGGATGCTCAAGATTGGTTAGAAACCCTAATTCGACAAGAATAAGCCTAGGGACGACGATAATGACCTAATTGTTCATCCAATGACACAAACACACCTATTGGTACACAAGATTGGTTAGAAACCCTAATTGGACAAGAATAAGCCAAGGGAGGACGAAAATGACCTAATTGTTCATCCAATGACACAAACACACCTATTGGATGCACAAGATTGGTTAGAAACCCTAATTCGACAAGAAGAAACCTAGGGAGGAGGAAAATGACCTAATTGTTCATCCAATGACACAAACACACCTATTGGTACACAAGATTGGTTAGAAACCCTAATTGGACAAGAAGAAACCTAGGGACGACGAAAATTACCTAAATATTCATCCAATGACACAAACACACCTATTGGATGCACAAGATTGGTTAGAAACCCTAATTGGAAGAGAATACGCCTAGGGAGGTCGAAAATGACCTAAATGTTCATCCAATGATACAAACACACCTGTTGGATGCACAAGATTGGTTAGAAACCCTAATTGGACAAGAATAAGCCTAGGGAGGAGGAAAATGACCTAATTGTTCATCCAATGACACAAACACACCTATTGGATGCACAAGATTGGTTAGAAACCCTAATTGGACAAGAATAAGCGTAGGGAAGACGAAAATGACCTAATTGTGCATCCAACGACACAAACACACCTATTGGATGCACAAGATTGGTTAGAAACCCAAATTCGACAAGAATAAGCCTAGGGAGGACGAAAATGACCTAATTGTTCATCCAATGACATAAACACACCTATTGGATGCAAGAGATTGGTTAGAAACCCTAGTTGGACAAGAATTAGCCAAGGGAGGACGAAAATGACCTTAGTGTTCATCCAACGATACAAACACACCTATTGGATGCACAAGATTGGTTAGAAACCCTAATTGGACAAGAATAAGCCAAGGGAGGAGGAAAATGACCTAATTGTTCATCCAATGACACAAACACACCTATTGGATGCACAAGATTGGTTAGAAACCCTAATTGGACAAGAATAAGCCAAGGGAGGACGAAAATGACCTTAATGTTCATCCAATGACACAAACACACCTATTGGATGCACATGATTGGTTAAAAACCCTAATTTGACAAGAATAAGCCTAGGGAGTACGAAAATGACCTAATTATTCATCCAATGACACAAACACACCAATCGGATGCACAAGTTTGGTTAGAAACCCTAATTGGAAGAGAATACACCTAGGGCGGTCGAAAATGACCTACATGTTCATCCAATGATACAAACACACCTGTTGGATGCACAAGATTGGTTAGAAACCCTAATAGGACAAGAATAACCCAAGGGAGGAGGAAAATGACCTAATTGTTCATCCAATGACACAAACACACCTATTGGATGCATAAGATTGGTTAGAAACCCTAATTGGACATGAATAAGCATAGCGAAGACGAAAATGACCTAATTGTTCATCCAATGACACAAACACACCTATTGGATGCACAAGATTGGTTAGAAACCCTAATTGGACAAGAATAAGCCAAGGGAGGACGAAAATGACCTAATTGTTCATCCAATGACACAAGCACACCTATTGTATGCACAAGATTAGTTAGGAACCCAAATTCGACAAGAATAAGCCTAGGGAGGACAAAAATGACCTAATTGTGCATCCAACGACACAAACACACCTATTGGATGCACAAGATTGGTTAGAAACCCTAATTCGACAAGAATAAGCCTAGGGAGGACGAAAATGACCTAATTGTTCATCCAATGACACAAACACACCTATTGGATGCACAAGATTGGTTAGAAACCCTAATTGGACATGAATAAGCATAGCGAAGACGAAAATGACCTAATTGTTCATCCAATGACACAAACACACCTATTGGATGCACAAGATTGGTTAGAAACCCTAATTGGACAAGAATAAGCCAAGGGAGGACGAAAATGACCTAATTGTTCATCCAATGACACAAGCACACCTATTGTATGCACAAGATTAGTTAGGAACCCAAATTCGACAAGAATAAGCCTAGGGAGGACAAAAATGACCTAATTGTGCATCCAACGACACAAACACACCTATTGGATGCACAAGATTGGTTAGAAACCCTAATTCGAAAAGAATAAGCCTAGGGAGGACGAAAATGACCTAATTGTTCACCCAATGACACAAACACACCTATTGGATGCACAAGATTGGTTAGAAACCCTAATTGGACAAGAATAAGCCAAGGGAGGACGAAAATGACTTTAATGTTCTTCCAATGACACAAACACACCTATTGGATGCACATGATTGGTTACAAAGCCAAATTGGACAAGAATAAGCCTAGGGAGGACGAAAATGACCTAATTGTTCATCCAATGACACAAACACACCAATTGGATGCACAAGATTGGTTAGAAACCCTAATTGGAAGAGAATACGCCTAGGGAGGTCGAAAATGACCTAATTGTTCATCCAATGTTACAAACACACATGTTGGATGCACAAGATTGGTTAGCAACCCTAATAGGACAAGAATAAGCCAAGGGAGGAGGAAAGTGACCTAATTGTTCATCCAATGACACAAACACACCTATTGAATGCACAAGATTGGTTAGAAAACCTAATTGGACATGAATAAGCATAAGGAAGACGAAATTGACCTAATTGTTCATCCAATGACACAAACACACCTATTGGATGCACAAGATTGGTTAGAAACCCTAATTGGAAGAGAATACGCCTAGGGAGGTCGAAAATGACCTAAATGTTCATCCAATGATACAAACACACCTGTTGGATGCACAAGATTGGTTAGAAACCCTAATTGGACAAGAATAAGCCAAGGGAGGAGGAAAATGACCTAATTGTTCATCCAATGACACAAACACACCTATTGGTACACAAGATTGGTTAGAAACCCTAATTGGACAAGAAGAAGCCTAGGGACGACGAAAATGACCTAAATATTCATCCAATGACACAAACACACCTATTGTATGCACAAGATTAGTTAGAAACCCTAATTCGACAAAAATAAGCCTAGGGAGGACGAAAATGACCTTAATGTTCATCGAATGACACAAACACACCTATTGGATGCACATGATTGGTTAAAAACCCTAATTGAACAAGAATAAGCCTAGGGAGTACGAAAATGACCTAATTATTCATCCAATGACACAAACACACCTATTGGTACACAAGATTTGTTAGAAACCCTAATTGGACAAGAAGAAACCTAGGGACGACGAAAATGACCTAAATATTCATCCAATGACACAAACACACCTATTGGATGCACAAGATTGGTTAGAAACCCTAATTGGAAGAGAATACGCCTAGGGAGGTCGAAAATGACCTAAATGTTCATCCAATGATACAAACACACCTGTTGGATGCACAAGATTGGTTAGAAACCCTAATTGGACAAGAATAAGCCAAGGGAGGAGGAAAATGACCTAATTGTTCATCCAATGACACAAACACACCTATTGGATGCACAAGATTGGTTAGAAACCCTAATTGGACAAGAATAAGCGTAGGGAAGACGAAAATGACCTAATTGTGCATCCAACGACAAAAACACACCTATTGGATGCACAAGATTGGTTAGAAACCCAAATTCGACAAGAATAAGCCTAGGGAGGACGAAAATGACCTAATTGTTCATCCAATGACATAAACACACCTATTGGATGCAAGAGATAGGTTAGAAACCCTAGTTGGACAAGAATTAGCCAAGGGAGGACGAAAATGACCTTAGTGTTCATCCAACGATACAAACACACCTATTGGATGCACAAGATTGGTTAAAAACCCTAATTCGACAAGAATAAGCCTAGGGACGACGATAATGACCTAATTGTTCATCCAATGACACAAACACACCTATTGGTACACAAGATTGGTTAGAAACCCTAATTGGACAAGAATAAGCCAAGGGAGGACGAAAATGACCTAATTGTTCATCCAATGACACAAACACACCTATTGGATGCACAAGATTGGTTAGAAACCCTAATTCGACAAGAAGAAACCTAGGGAGGAGGAAAATGACCTAATTGTTCATCCAATGACACAAACACACCTATTGGTACACAAGATTGGTTAGAAACCCTAATTGAACAAGAAGAAACCTAGGGACGACGAAAATTACCTAAATATTCATCCAATGACACAAACACACCTATTGGATGCACAAGATTGGTTAGAAACCCTAATTGGAAGAGAATACGCCTAGGGAGGTCGAAAATGACCTAAATGTTCATCCAATGATACAAACACACCTGTTGGATGCACAAGATTGGTTAGAAACCCTAATTGGACAAGAATAAGCCAAGGGAGGAGGAAAATGACCTAATTGTTCATCCAATGACACAAACACACCTATTGGATGCACAAGATTGGTTAGAAACCCTAATTGGACAAGAATAAGCGTAGGGAAGACGAAAATGACCTAATTGTGCATCCAATGACACAAACACACCTATTGGATGCACAAGATTGGTTAGAAACCCAAATTCGACAAGAATAAGCCTAGGGAGGACTAAAATGACCTAATTGTTCATCCAATGACATAAACACACCTATTGGATGCAAGAGATTGGTTAGAAACCCTAGTTGGACAAGAATTAGCCAAGGGAGGACGAAAATGACCTTAGTGTTCATCCAACGATACAAACACACCTATTGGATGCACAAGATTGGTTAAAAACCCTAATTCGACAAGAAGAAGCCTAGGGACGACGAAAATGACCTAATTGTTCATCCAATGACACAAACACACCTATTGGTACACAAGATTGGTTAGAAACCCTAATTGGACAAGAAGAAACCTAGGGACGACGAAAATTACCTAAATATTCATCCAATGACACAAACACACCTATTGGATGCACAAGATTGGTTAGAAACCCTAATTGGAAGAGAATACGCCTAGGGAGGTCGAAAATGACCTAAATGTTCATCCAATGATACAAACACACCTGTTGGATGCACAAGATTGGTTAGAAACCCTAATTGGACAAGAATAAGCAAAGGGAGGAGGAAAATGACCTAATTGTTCATCCAATGACACAAACACACCTATTGGATGCACAAGATTGGTTAGAAACCCTAATTGGACAAGAATAAGCGTAGGGAAGACGAAAATGACCTAATTGTGCATCCAACGACACAAACACACCTATTGGATGCACAAGATTGGTTAGAAACCCAAATTCGACAACAATAAGCCTAGGGAGGACGAAAATGACCTAATTGTTCATCCAATGACATAAACACACCTATTGGATGCAAGAGATTGGTTAGAAACCCTAGTTGGACAAGAATTAGCCAAGGGAGGACGAAAATGACCTTAGTGTTCATCCAACGATACAAACACACCTATTGGATGCACAAGATTGGTTAAAAACCCTAATTCGACAAGAATAAGCCTAGGGACGACGATAATGACCTAATTGTTTATCCAATGACACAAACACACCTATTGGTACACAAGATTGGTTAGAAACCCTAATTGGACAAGAATAAGCCAAGGGAGGACGAAAATGACCTAATTGTTCATCCAATGACACAAACACACCTATTGGATGCACAAGATTGGTTAGAAACCCTAATTCGACAAGAAGAAACCTAGGGAGGAGGAAAATGACCTAATTGTTCATCCAATGACACAAACACACCTATTGGTACACAAGATTGGTTAGAAACCCTAATTGGACAAGAAGAAACCTAGGGACGACGAAAATTACCTAAATATTCATCCAATGACACAAACACACCTATTGGATGCACAAGATTGGTTAGAAACCCTAATTGGAAGAGAATACGCCTAGGGAGGTCGAAAATGACCTAAATGTTCATCCAATGATACAAACACACCTGTTGGATGCACAAGATTGGTTAGAAACCCTAATTGGACAAGAATAAGCCAAGGGAGGAGGAAAATGACCTAAATGTTCATCCAATGACACAAACACACCTATTGGATGCACAAGATTGGTTAGAAACCCTAGTTGGACAAGAATTAGCCAAGGGAGGACGAAAATGACCTTAATGTTCATCCAACGATACAAACACACCTATTGGATGCTCAAGATTGGTTAGAAACCCTAATTCGACAAGAATAAGCCTAGGGACGACGAAAATGACCTAATTGTTCATCCAATGACACAAACACACCTATTGGATGCACAAGATTGGTTAGAAACCCTAATTGGAAGAGAATACGCCTAGGGAGGTCGAAAATGACCTAAATGTTCATCCAATGATACAAACACACCTGTTGGATGCACAAGATTGGTTAGAAACCCTAATTGGACAAGAATAAGCCAAGGGAGGAGGAAAATGACCTAATTGTTCATCCAATGACACAAACACACCTATTGGATGCACAAGATTGGTTAGAAACCCTAGTTGGACAAGAATTAGCCAAGGGAGGACGAAAATGAAGTTAATGTTCATCCAACGATACAAACACACCTATTGGATGCTCAAGATTGGTTAGAAACCCTAATTCGACAAGAATAAGCCTAGGGACGACGAAAATGACCTAATTGTTCATCCAATGACACAAACACACCTATTGGTACACAAGATTGGTTAGAAACCCTAATTGGACAAGAATAAGCCAAGGGAGGACGAAAATGACCTAATTGTTCATCCAATGATACAAACACACCTGTTGGATGCACAAGATTGGTTAGAAACCCTAATTGGACAAGAATAAGCCAAGGGAGGAGGAAAATGACCTAATTGTTCATCCAATGACACAAACACACCTATTGGATGCACAAGATTGGTTAGAAACCCTAGTTGGAAAAGAATTAGCCAAGGGAGGACGAAAATGAAGTTAATGTTCATCCAACGATACAAACACACCTATTGGATGCTCAAGATTGGTTAGAAACCCTAATTCGACAAGAATAAGCCTAGGGACGACGAAAATGACCTAATTGTTCATCCAATGACACAAACACACCTATTGGTACACAAGATTGGTTAGAAACCCTAATTGGACAAGAAGAAGCCTAGGGACGACGAAAATGACCTAAATATTCATCCAACGACACAAACACACCTATTGGATGCACAAGATTGGTTAGAAACCCTAATTCGACAAGAATAAGCCAAGGGAGGACGAAAATGCCCTAATTGTTCATCCAATGACACAAACACACCTATTGGATGCACAAGATTGGTTAGAAACCCTAATTGGACAAGAATAAGCCAAGGGAGGACGAAAATGCCCTAATTGTTCATCCAATGACACAAACACACCTATTGGATGCACAAGATTGGTTAGAAACCCTAATTGGACAAGAATAAGCCAAGGGAGGACGAAAATGACCTAATTGTTCATCCAATGACACAAACACACCTATTGGATGCACAAGATTGGTTAGAAACCCTAATTCGACAAGAAGAAACCTAGGGAGGAGGAAAATGACCTAATTGTTCATCCAATGACACAAACACACCTATTGGTACACAAGATTGGTTAGAAACCCTAATTGGACAAGAAGAAACCTAGGGACGACGAAAATTACCTAAATATTCATCCAATGACACAAACACACCTATTGGATGCACAAGATTGGTTAGAAACCCTAATTGGACGAGAATACGCCTAGGGAGGTCGAAAATGACCTAAATGTTCATCCAATGATACAAACACACCTGTTGGATGCACAAGATTGGTTAGAAACCCTAATTGGACAAGAATAAGCCAAGGTTGGAGGAAAATGACGTAATTGTTCATCCAATGACACAAACACACCTATTGGATGCACAAGATTGGTTAGAAACCCTAATTTGACAAGAATAAGCATAGGGAAGACGAAAATGACCTAATTGTGCATCCAGCGACACAAACACACCTATTGGATGCACAAGATTGGTTAGAAACCCTAATTCGACAAGAATAAGTCTAGGGAGGACGAAAATGACCTAATTGTTCATCCAATGACATAAACACACCTATTGGATGCACAAGATTGGTTAGAAACCCTAATTCGACAAGAATAAGCCTAGGGAGGACGAAAATGACCTAATTGTTCATCCAATGACATAAACACACCTATTGGATGTACAAGATTGGTTAGAAACCCTAATTCGACAAGAATAAGCCTAGGGAGGACAAAAATGACCTAATTGTTCATCCAATGACATAAACACACCTATTGGATGCAAGAGATTGGTTAGAAACCCTAGTTGGACAAGAATTAGCCAAGGGAGGACGAAAATGACCTTAGTGTTCATCCAACGATACAAACACACCTATTGGATGCACAAGATTGGTTAAAAACCCTAATTCGACAAGAAGAAGCCTAGGGACGACGAAAATGACCTAATTGTTCATCCAATGACACAAACACACCTATTGGTACACAAGATTGGTTAGAAACCCTAATTGGACAAGAATAAGCGTAGGGAAGACGAAAATGACCTAATTGTGCATCCAACTACACAAACACACCTATTGGATCCACAAGATTGGTTAGAAACCCAAATTCGACAAGAATAAGCCTAGGGAGGACGAAAATGACCTAATTGTTCATCCAATGACATAAACACACCTATTGGATGCAAGAGATTGGTTAGAAACCCTAGTTGGACAAGAATTAGCCAAGGGAGGACGAAAATGACCTTAGTGTTCATCCAACGATACAAACACACCTATTGGATGCACAAGATTGGTTAGAAACCCTAATTGGACAAGAATAAGCCAAGGGAGGAGGAAAATGACCTAATTGTTCATCCAATGACACAAACACACCTATTGGATACACAAGATTGGTTAGAAACCCTAATTGGACAAGAATAAGCGTAGGGAAGACGAAAATGACCTAATTGTGCATCCAACGACACAAACACACCTATTGGATGCACAAGATTGGTTAGAAACCCAAATTCGACAAGAATAAGCCTAGGGAGGACGAAAATGACCTAATTGTTCATCCAATGACATAAACACACCTATTGGATGCAAGAGATTGGTTAGAAACCCTAGTTGGACAAGAATTAGCCAAGGGAGGACGAAAATGACCTTAGTGTTCATCCAACGATACAAACACACCTATTGGATGCACAAGATTGGTTAGAAACCCTAATTCGACAAGAATAAGCCTAGGGAGGACAAAAAAAAAACCTAATTGTTCATCCAATGAGACAAACACACCTGTTGGATGCACAAGATTGGTTAGAAACCCTAATTGGACAAGAATAAGCCAAGGGAGGAGGAAAATGACCTAATTGTTCATCCAATGACACAAACACACCTATTGGTACACAAGATTGGTTAGAAACCCTAATTGGACAAGAAGAAACCTAGGGACGACGAAAATTACCTAAATATTCATCCAATGACACAAACACACCTATTGGATGCACAAGATTGGTTAGAAACCCTAATTGGAAGAGAA
>JBBPBS010000244.1:48203-134310 GCA_037974835.1 Cicer judaicum
AAGGGAGGAGGAAAATGACCTAATTGTTCATCCAATGACACAAACACACCTATTGGATGCACAAGATTGGTTAGAAACCCTAATTGGACAAGAATAAGCGTAGGGAAGACGAAAATGACCTAATTGTGCATCCAACGACACAAACACACCTATTGGATGCACAAGATTGGTTAGAATCCCAAATTCGACAAGAATAAGCCTAGGGAGGACGAAAATGACCTAATTGTTCATCCAATGACATAAACACACCTATTGGATGCAAGAGATTGGTTAGAAACCCTAGTTGGACAAGAATTAGCCAAGGGAGGACGAAAATGACCTTAGTGTTCATCCAACGATACAAACACACCTATTGGATGCACAAGATTGGTTAGAAACCCTAATTCGACAAGAATAAGCCTAGGGAGGACAAAAAAAAAACCTAATTGTTCATCCAATGAGACAAACACACCTGTTGGATGCACAAGATTGGTTAGAAACCCTAATTGGACAAGAATAAGCCAAGGGAGGAGGAAAATGACCTAATTGTTCATCCAATGACACAAACACACCTATTGGTACACAAGATTGGTTAGAAACCCTAATTGGACAAGAAGAAACCTAGGGACGACGAAAATTACCTAAATATTCATCCAATGACACAAACACACCTATTGGATGCACAAGATTGGTTAGAAACCCTAATTGGAAGAGAATACGCCTAGGGAGGACGAAAATGACCTAAATGTTCATCCAATGATACAAACACACCTGTTGGATGCACAAGATTGGTTAGAAACCCTAATTGGACAAGAATAAGCCAAGGGAGGACGAAAATGACCTAATTGTTCATCCAATGACACAAACACACCTATTGGATGCACAAGATTGGTTAGAAACCCAAATTCGACAAGAATAAGCCTAGGGAGGACGAAAATGACCTAATTGTTCATCCAATGACATAAACACACCTATTGGATGCAAGAGATTGGTTAGAAACCCTAGTTGGACAAGAATTAGCCAAGGGAGGACGAAAATGACCTTAGTGTTCATCCAACGATACAAACACACCTATTGGATGCACAAGATTGGTTAGAAACCCTAATTGGACAAGAATAAGCCAAGGGAGGAGGAAAATGACCTAATTGTTCATCCAATGACACAAACACACCTATTGGATACACAAGATTGGTTAGAAACCCTAATTGGACAAGAATAAGCGTAGGGAAGACGAAAATGACCTAATTGTGCATCCAACGACACAAACACACCTATTGGATGCACAAGATTGGTTAGAAACCCAAATTCGACAAGAATAAGCCTAGGGAGGACGAAAATGACCTAATTGTTCATCCAATGACATAAACACACCTATTGGATGCAAGAGATTGGTTAGAAACCCTAGTTGGACAAGAATTAGCCAAGGGAGGACGAAAATGACCTTAGTGTTCATCCAACGATACAAACACACCTATTGGATGCACAAGATTGGTTAGAAACCCTAATTCGACAAGAATAAGCCTAGGGAGGACAAAAAAAAAACCTAATTGTTCATCCAATGAGACAAACACACCTGTTGGATGCACAAGATTGGTTAGAAACCCTAATTGGACAAGAATAAGCCAAGGGAGGAGGAAAATGACCTAATTGTTCATCCAATGACACAAACACACCTATTGGTACACAAGATTGGTTAGAAACCCTAATTGGACAAGAAGAAACCTAGGGACGACGAAAATTACCTAAATATTCATCCAATGACACAAACACACCTATTGGATGCACAAGATTGGTTAGAAACCCTAATTGGAAGAGAATACGCCTAGGGAGGTCGAAAATGACCTAAATGTTCATCCAATGATACAAACACACCTGTTGGATGCACAAGATTGGTTAGAAACCCTAATTGGACAAGAATAAGCCTAGGGAGGAGGAAAATGACCTAATTGTTCATCCAATGACACAAACACACCTATTGGATGCACAAGATTGGTTAGAAACCCTAATTGGACAAGAATAAGCGTAGGGAAGACGAAAATGACCTAATTGTGCATCCAACGACACAAACACACCTATTGGATCCACAAGATTGGTTAGAAACCCAAATTCGACAAGAATAAGCGTAGGGAGGACAAAAATGACCTAATTGTTCATCCAATGACACAAACACACCTATTGGATGCACAAGATTGGTTAAAAACCCTAATTCGACAAGAAGAAGCCTAGGGACGACGAAAATGACCTAATTGTTCATCCAATGACACAAACACACCTATTGGTACACAAGATTGGTTAGAAACCCTAATTGGACAAGAAGAAGCCTTGGGACGACGAAAATAACCTAAATATTCATCCAATGACACAAACACACCTATTGTATGCACAAGATAGTTAGAAACCCTAATTCGACAAGAATAAGCCTAGGGAGGACAAAAATGACCTAATTGTACATCCAACGACACAAACACACCTATTGGATGCACAAGATAGGTTAAAAACCCTAATTCGACAAGAATAAGGCTAGGGAGGACAAAAATGACCTAATTGTTCATGCAATGACACAAACACACCTATTGGATGCACAAGATTGGTTAAGAACCCTAATACGACAAGAAGAAGCCTAGGGACGACGAAAATGACCTAATTGTTCATCCAATGACACAAACACACCTATTGGTACACAAGATTGTTAGAAACCCTAATTGGAGAAGAAGAAGCCTAGGGACGACGAAAATGACCTAAATATTCATCCAATGACACAAACACACCTATTGTATGCACAAGATTAGTTAGAAACCGTAATTCGACAAGAATAAGCCTAGGGAGGACAAAAATGACCTAATTGTACATCCAACGACACAAACACACCTATTGGATGCACAAGATTGGTTAGAAACCCTAATTCGACAAGAATAAGCCTAGGGAGGACAAAAATGACCTAATTGTTCATTCAACGACACAAACACACCTATTGGATGCACAAGATTGGTTAAAAACCCTAATTCGACAAGAAGAAGCCTAGGGACGAGGAAAATGACCTAATTGTTCATCCAATGAGACAAACACACCTGTTGGATGCACAAGATTGGTTAGAAACCCTAATTGGACAAGAATAAGCCAAGGGAGGAGGAAAATGACCTAATTGTTCATCCAATGACACAAACACACCTATTGTATGCACAAGATTAGTTAGAAACCCTAATTCGACAAAAATAATCCTAGGGAGGACGAAAATGACGTTAATGTTCATCCAATGACACAAACACATCTATTGGATGCACATGATTGGTTAAAAACCCTAATTGGACAAGAATAAGCCTAGGGAGTACGAAAATGACCTAATTATTCATCCAATGACACAAGCACACCTATTGGTACACAAGATTTGTTAGAAACCCTAATTGGACAAGAAGAAACCTAGGGACGACGAAAATGACCTAAATATTCATCCAATGACACAAACACACCTATTGGATGCACAAGATTGGTTAGAAACCCTAATTGGAAGAGAATACGCCTAGGGAGGTCGAAAATGACCCAAATGTTCATCCAATGATACAAACACACCTGTTGGATGCACAAGATTGGTTAGAAACCCTAATTGGACAAGAATAAGCCAAGGGAGGAGGAAAATGACCTAATTGTTCATCCAATGACACAAACACACCTATTGGATGCACAAGATTGGTTAGAAACCCTAATTGGACAAGAATAAGCGTAGGGAAGACGAAAATGACCTAATTGTGCATCCAACTACACAAACACACCTATTGGATGCACAAGATTGGTTAGAAACCCAAATTCGACAAGAATAAGCCTAGGGAGGACGAAAATGACCTAATTGTTCATCCAATGACATAAACACACCTATTGGATGCAAGAGATTGGTTAGAAACCCTAGTTGGACAAGAATTAGCCAAGGGAGGACGAAAATGACCTTAGTGTTCATCCAACGATACAAACACACCTATTGGATGCACAAGATTGGTTAAAAACCCTAATTCGACAAGAAAAAGCCTAGGGACGACGAAAATGACCTAATTGTTCATCCAATGACACAAACACACCTATTGGTACACAAGATTGGTTAGAAACCCTAATTGGACAAGAAGAAACCTAGGGACGACGAAAATTACCTAAATATTCATCCAATGACACAAACACACCTATTGGATGCACAAGATTGGTTAGAAACCCTAATTGGAAGAGAATACGCCTAGGGAGGTCGAAAATGACCTAAATGTTCATCCAATGATACAAACACACCTGTTGGATGCACAAGATTGGTTAGAAACCCTAATTGGACAAGAATAAGCCAAGGGAGGAGGAAAATGACCTAATTGTTCATCCAATGACACAAACACACCTATTGGTACACAAGATTGGTTAGAAACCCTAATTAGACAAGAAGAAACCTAGGGACGACGAAAATTACCTAAATATTCATCCAATGACACAAACACACCTATTGGATGCACAAGATTCGTTAGAAACCCTAATTCGACAAGAATAAGCCTAGGGACGACGAAAATGACCTAAATATTCATCTAATGACACAAATACACCTATTGTATGCAAAAGATTAGTTAGAAACCCTAATTCGACAAGAATAAGCCTAGGGAGAACAAAAATGACCTAATTGTACATCCAACGACACAAACACACCTGTTGGATGCACAAGATTGGTTAGAAACCCTAATTCGACAAGGATAAGCCTAGGGAGGACGAAAATGACCTAATTGTTCATCCAATGACATAAACACACCTATTGGATGCACAAGATTGGTTAGAAACCCTAATTCGACAAGAATAAGCCTAGGGAGGACGAAAATGACCTAATTGTTCATCCAATGACACAAACACACCTATTGGATGCACAAGATTGGTTAGAAACCCTAATTGGACAAGAAGAAGCCTAGGGACGACGAAAATGACCTAAATATTCATCCAATGACACAAACACACCTATTGTATGCACAAGATTAGTTAGAAACCCTAATTCGACAAGAATAAGCCTAGGGAGGACAAAAATGACCTAATTGTACATCCAACGACACAAACACACCTATTGGATGCACAAGGTTGGTTAGAAACCCTAATTCGACAAGAATAAGCCTAGGGAGGACGAAAATGACCTAATTGTTCATCCAATGACAAAAACACACCTATTGGATGCACATGATTGGTTAAAAACCCTAATTGGACAAGAATAAGCCTAGGTAGTACGAAAATGACCTAATTATTCATCCAATGACACAAACACACCAATCGGATGCACAAGATTGGTTAGAAACCCTAATTGGAAGAGAATACACCTAGGGAGGTCGAAAATGACCTACATGTTCATCCAATGATACAAACACACCTGTTGGATGCACAAGATTGGTTAGAAACCCTAATAGGACAAGAATAACCCAAGGGAGGAGGAAAATGACCTAATTGTTCATCCAATGACACCAACACACCTATTGGATGCACAAGATTGGTTAGAAACCCTAATTGGACATGAATAAGCATAGCGAAGACGAAAATGACCTAATTGTTCATCCAATGACACAAACACACCTATTGGATGCACAAGATTGGTTAGAAACCCTAATTGGACAAGAAGAAACCTAGGGACGACGAAAATGACCTAAATATTCATCCAACGATACAAACACACCTGTTGGATGCACAAGATTGGTTAGAAACCCTAATTGGACAAGAATAAGCCAAGGGAGGAGGAAAATGACCTAATTGTTCATCCAATGACACAAACACACCTATTGGTACACAAGATTGGTTAGAAACCCTAATTGGACAAGAAGAAGCCTAGGGACGACGAAAATGACCTAAATATTCATCGAATGACACAAACACACCTATTGTATGTACAAGATTAGTTAGAAACCCTAATTCGACAAGAATAAGCCTAGGGAGGACAAAAATGACCTAATTGTACATCCAACGACACAAACACACCTATTGGATGCACAAGATTGGTTAGAAACCCTAATTCGACAAGAATAAGCCAAGGGAGGACAAAAATGACCTAATTGTTCATCCAATGACACAAACACACCTATTGGATGCACAAGATTGGTTAAAAACCCTAATTCGACAAGAAGAAGCCTAGGGACGACGAAAATGACCTAATTGTTCATCCAATGACACAAACACACCTATTGGATGCACATGATTGGTTAAAAACCCTAATTGGACAAGAATAAGCCTAGGGACGACGAAAATGACCTAAATATTCATCCAATGACACAAACACACCTATTGTATGCACAAGATTAGTTAGAAACCATAATTCGACAAGAATAAGCCTAGGGAGGACAAAAATGACCTAATTGTACATCCAACGACACAAACACACCTATTGGATGCACAAGATTGGTTAGAAACCCTAATTCGACAAGAATAAGCCTAGGGAGGACAAAAATGACCTAATTGTTCATTCAACGACACAAACACACCTATTGGATGCACAAGATTGGTTAAAAACCCTAATTCGACAAGAAGAAGCCTAGGGACGAGGAAAATGACCTAATTGTTCATCCAATGAGACAAACACACCTGTTGGATGCACAAGATTGGTTAGAAACCCTAATTGGACAAGAATAAGCCAAGGGAGGAGGAAAATGACCTAATTGTTCATCCAATGACACAAACACACCTATTGTATGCACAAGATTAGTTAGAAACCCTAATTCGACAAAAATAATCCTAGGGAGGACGAAAATGACGTTAATGTTCATCCAATGACACAAACACATCTATTGGATGCACATGATTGGTTAAAAACCCTAATTGGACAAGAATAAGCCTAGGGAGTACGAAAATGACCTAATTATTCATCCAATGACACAAGCACACCTATTGGTACACAAGATTTGTTAGAAACCCTAATTGGACAAGAAGAAACCTAGGGACGACGAAAATGACCTAAATATTCATCCAATGACACAAACACACCTATTGGATGCACAAGATTGGTTAGAAACCCTAATTGGAAGAGAATACGCCTAGGGAGGTCGAAAATGACCCAAATGTTCATCCAATGATACAAACACACCTGTTGGATGCACAAGATTGGTTAGAAACCCTAATTGGACAAGAATAAGCCAAGGGAGGAGGAAAATGACCTAATTGTTCATCCAATGACACAAACACACCTATTGGATGCACAAGATTGGTTAGAAACCCTAGTTGGACAAGAATAAGCCAAGGGAGGACGAAAATGACCTTAATGTTCATCCAACGATACAAACACACCTATTGGATGCTCAAGATTGGTTAGAAACCCTAATTCGACAAGAATAAGCCTAGGGACGACGAAAATGACCTAATTGTTCATCCAATGACACAAACACACCTATTGGTACACAAGATTGGTTAGAAACCCTAATTGGACAAGAATAAGCCAAGGGAGGACGAAAATGACCTAATTGTTCATCCAATGACACAAACACACCTATTGAATGCACAAGATTGGTTAGAAACCCTAATTCGACAAGAAGAAGCCTAGGGAGGAGGAAAATGACCTAATTGTTCATCCAATGACACAAACACACCTATTGGTACACAAGATTGGTTAGAAACCCTAATTGGACAAGAAGAAACCTAGGGACGATGAAAATGACCTAAATATTCATCCAATGACACAAACACACCTATTGGATGCACAAGATTGGTAAGAAACCCTACTTGGAAGAGAATACGCCTAGGGAGGTCGAAAATGACCTAAATGTTCATCCAATGATACAAACACACCTGTTGGATGCACAAGATTGGTTAGAAACCCTAATTGGACAAGAATAAGCCAAGGGAGGAGGAAAACGACCTAATTGTTCATCCAATGACACAAACACACCTATTGGATGCACAAGATTGGTTAGAAACCCTAATTGGACAAGAATAAGCGTAGGGAAGACGAAAATGACCTAATTGTGCATCCAACTACACAAACACACCTATTGGATGCACAAGATTGGTTAGAAACCCAAATTCGACAAGAATAAGCCTAGGGAGGACGAAAATGACCTAATTGTTCATCCAATGACATAAACACACCTATTGGATGCAAGAGATTGGTTAGAAACCCTAGTTGGACAAGAATTAGCCAAGGGAGGACGAAAATGACCTTAGTGTTCATCCAACGATACAAACACACCTATTGGATGCACAAGATTGGTTAAAAACCCTAATTCGACAAGAAAAAGCCTAGGGACGACGAAAATGACCTAATTGTTCATCCAATGACACAAACACACCTATTGGTACACAAGATTGGTTAGAAACCCTAATTGGACAAGAAGAAACCTAGGGACGACGAAAATTACCTAAATATTCATCCAATGACACAAACACACCTATTGGATGCACAAGATTGGTTAGAAACCCTAATTGGAAGAGAATACGCCTAGGGAGGTCGAAAATGACCTAAATGTTCATCCAATGATACAAACACACCTGTTGGATGCACAAGATTGGTTAGAAACCCTAATTGGACAAGAATAAGCCAAGGGAGGAGGAAAATGACCTAATTGTTCATCCAATGACACAAACACACCTATTGGTACACAAGATTGGTTAAAAACCCTAATTGGACAAGAAGAAGCCTAGGGACGACGAAAATGACCTAAATATTCATCCAATGACACAAACACACCTATTGTATGCACAAGATTAGTTAGAAACCCTAATTCGACAAGAATAAGCCTAGGGAGGACAAAAATGACCTAATTGTTCATCCAATGACACAAACACACCTATTGGATGCACATGATTGGTTAGAAACCCTAATTGGACAAGAATAAGCCTAGGTAGTACGAAAATGACCTAATTATTCATCCAATGACACAAACACACCAATCGGATGCACAAGATTGGTTAGAAACCCTAATTGGAAGAGAATACACCTAGGGAGGTCGAAAATGACCTACATGTTCATCCAATGATACAAACACACCTGTTGGATGCACAAGATTGGTTAGAAACCCTAATAGGACAAGAATAACCCAAGGGAGGAGGAAAATGACCTAATTGTTCATCCAATGACACAAACACACCTATTGGATGCACAAGATTGGTTAGAAACCCTAATTGGACAAGAATAAGCATAGCGAAGACGAAAATGACCTAATTGTTCATCCAATGACACAAACACACCTATTGGATGCACAAGATTGGTTAGAAACCCTAATTGGACAAGAATAAGCCTAGGGACGACGAAAATGACCTAATTGTTCATCCAATGACACAAACACACCTATTGGATGCACAAGATTGGTTAGAAACCCTAATTCGACAAGAAGAAGCCTAGGGAGGAGGAAAATGACCTAATTGTTCATCCAATGACACAAACACACCTATTGGTACACAAGATTGGTTAGAAACCCTAATTGGAGAAGAAGAAACCTAGGGACGACGAAAATGACCTAAATATTCATCCTATGACACAAACACACCTATTGGATGCGCAAGATTGGTTAGAAACCCTAATTGGAAGAGAATACGCCTAGGGAGGACGAAAATGACCTAAATGTTCATCCAATGATACAAACACACCTGTTGGATGCACAAGATTGGTTAGAAACCCTAATTGGACAAGAAAAAGCCAAGGGAGGAGGAAAATGACCTAATTGTTCATCCAATGACACAAACACACCTATTGGATGCACAAGATTGGTTAGAAACCCTAATTGGACAAGAATAAGCGTAGGGAAGACGAAAATGACCTAATTGTGCATCCAACTACACAAACACACCTATTGGATCCACAAGATTGGTTAGAAACCCAAATTCGACAAGAATAAGCGTAGGGAGGACAAAAATGACCTAATTGTTCATCCAATGACACAAACACACCTATTGGATGCACAAGATTGGTTAAAAACCCTAATTCGACAAGAAGAAGCCTAGGGACGACGAAAATGACCTAATTGTTCATCCAATGACACAAACACACCTATTGGTACACAAGATTGGTTAGAAACCCTAATTGGACAAGAATAAGCGTAGGGAAGACGAAAATGACCTAATTGTGCATCCAACTACACAAACACACCTATTGGATCCACAAGATTGGTTAGAAACCCAAATTCGACAAGAATAAGCCTAGGGAGGACGAAAATGACCTAATTGTTCATCCAATGACATAAACACACCTATTGGATGCAAGAGATTGGTTAGAAACCCTAGTTGGACAAGAATTAGCCAAGGGAGGACGAAAATGACCTTAGTGTTCATCCAACGATACAAACACACCTATTGGATGCACAAGATTGGTTAAAAACCCTAATTCGACAAGAAGAAGCCTAGGGACGACGAAAATGACCTAATTGTTCATCCAATGACACAAACACACCTATTGGTACACAAGATTGGTTAGAAACCCTAATTGGACAAGAAGAAGCCTAGGGACGACGAAAATGACCTAATTGTTCATCCAATGACATAAACACACCTATTGGATGCAAGAGATTGGTTAGAAACCCTAGTTGGACAAGAATTAGCCAAGGGAGGACGAAAATGACCTTAGTGTTCATCCAACGATACAAACACACCTATTGGATGCACAAGATTGGTTAGAAACCCTAATTCGACAAGAATAAGCCTAGGGAGGACAAAAAAAAAACCTAATTGTTCATCCAATGAGACAAACACACCTGTTGGATGCACAAGATTGGTTAGAAACCCTAATTGGACAAGAATAAGCCAAGGGAGGAGGAAAATGACCTAATTGTTCATCCAATGACACAAACACACCTATTGGTACACAAGATTGGTTAGAAACCCTAATTGGACAAGAAGAAACCTAGGGACGACGAAAATTACCTAAATATTCATCCAATGACACAAACACACCTATTGGATGCACAAGATTGGTTAGAAACCTTAATTGGAAGAGAATACGCCTAGGGAGGTCGAAAATGACCTAAATGTTCATCCAATGATACAAACACACCTGTTGGATGCACAAGATTGGTTAGAAACCCTAATTGGACAAGAATAAGCCAAGGGAGGAGGAAAATGACCTAATTGTTCATCCAATGACACAAACACACCTATTGGATGCACAAGATTGGTTAGAAACCCTAATTGGACAAGAATAAGCGTAGGGAAGACGAAAATGACCTAATTGTGCATCCAACGACACAAACACACCTATTGGATCCACAAGATTGGTTAGAAACCCAAATTCGACAAGAATAAGCCTAGGGAGGACGAAAATGACCTAATTGTTCATCCAATGACATAAACACACCTATTGGATGCAAGAGATTGGTTAGAAACCCTAGTTGGACAAGAATTAGCCAAGGGAGGACGAAAATGACCTTAGTGTTCATCCAACGATACAAACACACCTATTGGATGCACAAGATTGGTTAGAAACCCTAATTCGACAAAAATAAGCCTAGGGAGGACAAAAAAAAAACCTAATTGTTCATCCAATGAGACAAACACACCTGTTGGATGCACAAGATTGGTTAGAAACCCTAATTGGACAAGAATAAGCCAAGGGAGGACGAAAATGACCTAAATTTTCATCCAATGACAAAAACACACCTATTGGATGCACAAGATTGGTTAGAAACCCTAATTCGACAAGAAGAAGCCTAGGGAGGGGGAAAATGACCTAATTGTTCATCCAATGACACAAACACACCTATTGGTACACAAGATTGGTTAGAAACCTTAATTGGACAAGAAGAAACCTAGGGACGATGAAAATGACCTAAATATTCATCCAATGACACAAACACACCTATTGGATGCACAAGATTGGTAAGAAACCCTAATTGGAAGAGAATACGCCTAGGGAGGTCGAAAATGACCTAAATGTTCATCCAATGATACAAACACACCTGTTGGATGCACAAGATTGGTTAGAAACCCTAATTGGACAAGAACAAGCCAAGGGATGAGGAAAATGACCTAATTGTTCATCCAATGACACAAACACACCTATTGGATGCACAAGATTGGTTAGAAACCCTAATTGGACAAGAATAAGCGTAGGGAAGACGAAAATGACCTAATTGTGCATCCAACTACACAAACACACCTATTGGATCCACAAGATTGGTTAGAAACCCAAATTCGACAAGAATAAGCCTAGGGAGGACGAAAATGACCTAATTGTTCATCCAATGACATAAACACACCTATTGGATGCAAGAGATTGGTTAGAAACCCTAGTTGGACAAGAATTAGCCAAGGGAGGACGAAAATGACCTTAGTGTTCATCCAACGATACAAACACACCTATTGGATGCACAAGATTGGTTAAAAACCCTAATTCGACAAGAAGAAGCCTAGGGACGACGAAAATGACCTAATTGTTCATCCAATGACACAAACACACCTATTGGTACACAAGATTGGTTAGAAACCCTAATTGGACAAGAAGAAACCTAGGGACGACGAAAATTACCTAAATATTCATCCAATGACACAAACACACCTATTGGATGCACAAGATTGGTTAGAAACCCTAATTGGAAGAGAATACGCCTAGGGAGGTCGAAAATGACCTAAATGTTCATCCAATGATACAAACACACCTGTTGGATGCACAAGATTGGTTAGAAACCCTAATTGGACAAGAATAAGCCAAGGGAGGAGGAAAATGACCTAATTGTTCATCCAATGACACAAACACACCTATTGGATGCACAAGATTGGTTAGAAACCCTAATTCGACAAGAAGAAACCTAGGGAGGAGGAAAATGACCTAATTGTTCATCCAATGACACAAACACACCTATTGGTACACAAGATTGGTTAGAAACCCTAATTGGACAAGAAGAAACCTAGGGACGACGAAAATTACCTAAATATTCATCCAATGACACAAACACACCTATTGGATGCACAAGATTGGTTAGAAACCCTAATTGGAAGAGAATACGCCTAGGGAGGACGAAAATGACCTAAATGTTCATCCAATGATACAAACACACCTGTTGGATGCACAAGATTGGTTAGAAACCCTAATTGGACAAGAATAAGCCAAGGGAGGAGGAAAATGACCTAATTGTTCATCCAATGACACAAACACACCTATTGGATACACAAGATTGGTTAGAAACCCTAATTGGACAAGAATAAGCGTAGGGAAGACGAAAATGACCTAATTGTGCATCCAACGACACAAACACACCTATTGGATGCACAAGATTGGTTAGAAACCCAAATTCGACAAGAATAAGCCTAGGGAGGACGAAAATGACCTAATTGTTCATCCAATGACATAAACACACCTATTGGATGCAAGAGATTGGTTAGAAACCCTAGTTGGACAAGAATTAGCCAAGGGAGGACGAAAATGACCTTAGTGTTCATCCAACGATACAAACACACCTATTGGATGCACAAGATTGGTTAGAAACCCTAATTCGACAAGAATAAGCCTAGGGAGGACAAAAAAAAAACCTAATTGTTCATCCAATGAGACAAACACACCTGTTGGATGCACAAGATTGGTTAGAAACCCTAATTGGACAAGAATAAGCCAAGGGAGGAGGAAAATGACCTAATTGTTCATCCAATGACACAAACACACCTATTGGTACACAAGATTGGTTAGAAACCCTAATTGGACAAGAAGAAACCTAGGGACGACGAAAATTACCTAAATATTCATCCAATGACACAAACACACCTATTGGATGCACAAGATTGGTTAGAAACCTTAATTGGAAGAGAATACGCCTAGGGAGGTCGAAAATGACCTAAATGTTCATCCAATGATACAAACACACCTGTTGGATGCACAAGATTGGTTAGAAACCCTAATTGGACAAGAATAAGCCAAGGGAGGAGGAAAATGACCTAATTGTTCATCCAATGACACAAACACACCTATTGGATGCACAAGATTGGTTAGAAACCCTAATTGGACAAGAATAAGCGTAGGGAAGACGAAAATGACCTAATTGTGCATCCAACGACACAAACACACCTATTGGATCCACAAGATTGGTTAGAAACCCAAATTCGACAAGAATAAGCCTAGGGAGGACGAAAATGACCTTATTGTTCATCCAATGACATAAACACACCTATTGGATGCAAGAGATTGGTTAGAAACCCTAGTTGGACAAGAATTAGCCAAGGGAGGACGAAAATGACCTTAGTGTTCATCCAACGATACAAACACACCTATTGGATGCACAAGATTGGTTAGAAACCCTAATTCGACAAAAATAAGCCTAGGGAGGACAAAAAAAAAACCTAATTGTTCATCCAATGAGACAAACACACCTATTGGTACACAAGATTGGTTAGAAACCCTAATTGGACAAGAAGAAGCCTAGGGACGACGAAAATGACCTAAATATTCATCCAATGACACAAACACACCTATTGTATGCACAAGATTAGTTAGAAACCCTAATTCGACAAGAATAAGCCTAGGGAGGACAAAAATGACCTAATTGTTCATCCAACGACACAAACACACCTATTGGATGCACAAGATTGGTTAAAAACCCTAATTGGACAAGAAGAAGCCTAGGGACGACGAAAATGACCTAATTGTTCATCCAATGACACAAACACACCTATTGGTACACAAGATTGGTTAGAAACCCTAATTGGACAAGAAGAAGCCTAGGGACGACGAAAATGAACTAATTGTTCATCCAATGACACAAACACACCTATTGGTACACAAGATTGGTTAGAAACCCTAATTGGACAAGAAGAAGCCTAGGGACGACGAAAATGACCTAAATATTCATCCAATGACACAAACACACCTATTGTATGCACAAGATTAGTTAGAAACCCTAATTCGACAAGAATAAGCCTAGGAAGGACAAAAATGACCTAATTGTACATCCAACGACACAAACACACCTATTGGATGCACAAGATTGGTTAAAAACCCTAATTGGACAAGAAGAAGCCTAGGGACGACGAAAATGACCTAATTGTTCATCCAATGACACAAACACACCTATTGGTACACAAGATTGGTTAGAAACCCTAATTGGACAAGAAGAAGCCTAGGGACGACGAAAATGACCTAATTGTTCATCCAATGACACAAACACACCTATTGGTACACAAGATTGGTTAGAAACCCTAATTGGACAAGAAGAAGCCTAGGGACGACGAAAATGACCTAAATATTCATCCAATGACACAAACACACCTACTGTATGCACAAGATTAGTTAGAAACCCTAATTCGACAAGAATAAGTCTAGGGAGGACAAAAATGACCTAATTGTACATCCAACGACACAAACACACCTATTGGATGCACAAGATTGGTTAGAAACCCTAATTCGACAAGAATAAGCCTAGGGAGGACGAAAATGACCTAATTGTTCATCCAATGACATAAACACACGTATTGGATGCACAAGATTGGTTAGAAACCCTAATTCGACAAGAATAAGCCTAGGGAGGACGAAAATGACCTAATTGTTCATCCAATGACACAAACACACCTATTGGATGCACAAGATTGGTTAGAAACCCTAATTGGACAAGAATAAGCCTAGGGAGGACAAAAATGACCTAATTGTTCATCCAACGACACAAACACACCTATTGGATGCACAAGATTGGTTAGAAACCCTAATTCGACAAGAATAAGCCTAGGGAGGACGAAAATGACCTAATTGTTCATCCAATGACATAAACACACCTATTGGATGCACAAGATTGGTTAGAAACCCTAATTCGACAAGAAGAAGCCTAGGGAGGAGGAAAATGACCTAATTGTTCATCCAATGACATAAACACACCTATTGGTACACAAGATTGGTTAGAAACCCTAATTGGACAAGAAGAAACCTAGGGACGATGAAAATGACCTAAATATTCATCCAATGACACAAACACACCTATTGGATGCACAAGATTGGTTAGAAACCCTAATTGGACAAGAATAAGCCTAGGGAGGACGAAAATGACCTAATTGTTCATCCAATGACACAAACACACCTATTGGATGCACAAGATTGGTTAGAAACCCTAATTGGACAAGAAGAAGCCTAGGGACGACGAAAATGACCTAAATATTCATCCAATGACACAAACACACCTATTGTATGCACAAGATTAGTTAGAAACCCTAATTCGACAAGAATAAGCCTAGGGAGGACAAAAATGACCTAATTGTTCATCCAAGGACACAAACACACCTATTGGATGCACATGATTGGTTAAAAACCCTAATTGGACAAGAATAAGCCTAGGTAGTACGAAAATGACCTAATTATTCATCCAACGACACAAACACACCTATTGGATGCACAAGATTGGTTAGAAACCCTAATTCGACAAGAATAAGCCTAGGGAGGACGAAAATGACCTAATTGTTCATCCAATGACACAAACACACCTATTGGATGCACAAGATTGGTTAGAAACCCTAATTGGACAAGAATAAGCCAAGGGACGACGAAAATGACCTTAATGTTCATCCAATAACACAAACACACCTATTGGATGCACATGATTGGTTAAAAACCCTAATTGGACAAGAATAAGACTAGGGAGTACGAAAATGACCTAATGATTCATCCAATGACACAAACACACCTATTGGATGCACAAGATTGGTTAGAAACCCTAATTCGACAAGAAGAAGCCTAGGGACCACGAAAATGACCTAATTGTTCATCCAATGACACAAACACACCTATTGGTACACAAGATTGGTTAGAAACCCTAATTGGACAAGAATAAGCCTAGGGAGGACGAAAATGACCTAATTGTTCATCCAATGACATAAACACACTTATTGGATGCAAGAGATTGGTTAGAAACCCTAGTTGGACAAGAATTAGCCAAGGGAGGACGAAAATGACCTAATTGTTCATCCAATGACATAAACACACTTATTGGATGCAAGAGATTGGTTAGAAACCCTAATTGGACAAGAATAAGCCAAGGGAGGACGAAAATGACCTAATTGTTCATCCAATGACACAAACACACCTATTGGATGCACAAGATTGGTTAGAAACCCTAATTCGACAAGAATAAGCCTAGGGAGGACGAAAATGACCTAATTGTTCATCCAATGACACAAACACACCTATTGGATGCACAAGATTGGTTAGAAACCTTAATTGGAAGAGAATATGCCTAGGGAGGTCGAAAGTGACCTAAATGTTCATCCAATGATACAAACACACCTGTGGGATGCACAAGATTGGTCAAAAACCTTAATTGGACAAGAATAAGCCAAGGGAGGAGGAAAATGACCTAATTGTTCATTCAATGACACAAACACACCTATTGGATGCACAAGATTGGTTAGAAACCCTAATTGGACAAGAATAAGCATAGGGAAGACGAAAATGACCTAATTGTTCATCCAATGACACAAACACACCTATTGGATGCACAAGATTGGTTAGAAACCCTAATTCGACAATAATAAGCATAGGGAGGACAAAAATGACCTAATTGTACATCCAACGACACAACACACCTATTGGATGCACAAGATTGGTTAGAAACCCTAATTCGACAAGAATAAGCCTAGGGAGGACGAAAATGACCTAATTGTTCATCCATTGACATAAACACACCTATTGGATGCAAGAGATTGGTGAGAAACCCTAGTTGGACAAGAATTAGCCAAGGGTGGACGAAAATGACCTTAATGTTCATCCAACGATACAAACACACCTATTGGATGCACAAGATTGGTTAGAAACCCTAATTCGACAAGAATAAGCTTAGGGAGGACGAAAATGACCTAAATGTACATCTAATGACACAAACACACCTATTGGATGCACAAGATTGGTTAGAAACCCTAATTCGAAAATAAGAAGCCTAGGGAGGACAAAAATGACCTTATTGTTCATCCAATGACACAAACACACCTATTGGATGCACAAGATTGGTTAGAAACCCTAATTCGACAAGAATAAGTCTAGGGAGGACGAAAATGACCTAATTGTTCATCCAATGACACAAACACACTTATTGGATGCACAAGATTGGTTAGAAACCCTAATTGGACAAGAATAAGCCAAGGGAGGACGAAAATGACCTTAATGTTCATCCAATGACACAAACACACCTATTGGATGCACAAGATTGGTTAAAAACCCTAATTGGACAAGAATAAGCCTAGGGAGTACGAAAATGACCTAATTATTCATCCAATGACACAAACACACCAATCGGATGCACAATATTGGTTAGAAACCCTAATTGGAAGAGAATACACCTAGGGAGGTCGAAAAAGACCTACATGTTCATCCAATGATACAAACACACCTGTTGGATGCACAAGATTGGTTAGAAACCCTAATAGGACAAGAATAAGCCTAGGGACGACTAAAATGACCTAATTGTTCATCCAACGACACAAACACACCTATTGGATGCACAAGATTGGTTAGAAACCCTAATTCGACAAGAATAAGCCTAGGGAGGACGAAAATGACCTAATTGTTCATCCAATGACATAAACACACCTATTGGATGCAAGAGATTGGTGAGAAACCCTAGTTGGACAAGAATTAGCCAAGGGAGGACGAAAATGACCTTAACGTTCATCCAACGATACAAACACACCTATTGGATGCACAAGATTGGTTAGAAACCCTAATTCGACAAGAATAAGCCTAGGGAGGACAAAAATGAGCTAATTGTACATCGAACGATACAAACACACCTATTGGATGCACAAGATTGGTTAGAAACCCTAATTCGACAAGAAGAAGCCTAGGGACCACGAAAATGACCTAATTGTTCATCCAATGACACAAACACACCTATTGGTACACAAGATTGGTTAGAAACCCTAATTGGACAATAATAAGCCTAGGGATGACGAAAATGACCTAAATGTACATCCAAGGACACAAACACACCTATTGTATGCACAAGATTGGTTAGAAACCCTAATTCGACAATAATAAGCCTAGGGAGGACAAAAATGAGCTAATTGTACATCGAACGATACAAACACACCTATTGGATGCACAAGATTGGTTAGAAACCCTAATTCGACAAGAATAAGCCTAGGGAGGACGAAAATGACCTAATTGTTCATCCAATGACACAAACACACCTATTGGATGCACAAGATTGGTTAGAAACCCTAATTCGACAAGAAGAAGCCTAGGGACCACGAAAATGACCTAATTGTTCATCCAATGACACAAACACACCTATTGGTACACAAGATTGGTTAGAAACCCTAATTGGACAAGAATAAGCCTAGGGACGACGAAAATGACCTAAATATTCATCCAATGACACAAACACACCTATTGTATGCACAAGATTAGTTAGAAACCCTAATTCGACAAGAATAAGCCTAGGGAGGACTAAAATGACCTAATTGTACATCCAACGATACAAACACACCTATTGGATGCACAAGATTGGTTAGAAACCCTAATTCGACAAGAATAAGCCTAGGGAGGACGAAAATGACCTAATTGTTCATCCAACGACATAAACACACCTATTGGATGCACAAGATTGGTTAGAAACCCTAATTCGACAAGAATAAGCCTAGGGAGGACGAAAATGACCTAATTGTTCATCCAATGACATAAACACACCTATTGGATGCACAAGATTGGTTAGAAACCCTAATTCGACAAGAAGAAGCCTAGGGACGAGGAAAATGACCTAATTGTTCATCCAACGATACAAACACACCTGTTGGATGCACAAGATTGGTTAGAAACCCTAATTGGACAAGAATAAGCCAAGGGAGGAGAAAAATGACCTAATTGTTCATCCAATGACACAAACACACCTATTGGTACACAAGATTGGTTAGAAACCCTAATTGGATAAGAAGAAGCCTAGGGACGACGAAAATAACCTAAATATTCATCCAATGACACAAACACACCAATCGGATGCACAAGATTGGTTAGAAACCCTAATTGGAAGAGAATACACCTAGGGAGGTCAAAAATGACCTACATGTTCATCCAATGATACAAACACACTTGTTGGATGCACAAGATTGGTTAGAAACCCTAATAGGACAAGAATAACCCAAGGGAGGAGGAAAATGACCTAATTGTTCATCCAATAACACCAACACACCTATTGGATGCACAAGATTGGTTTGAAACCCTAATTGGACATGAATAAACATAGCGAAGACGAAAATGACCTAATTGTTCATCCAATGACACAAACACACCTATTGGATGCACAAGATTGGTTAGAAACCCTAATTCGACAAGAATAAGCCAAGGGAGGAGGAAAATGACCTAATTGTTCATCCAATGACACAAACACACCTATTGGTACACAAGATTGGTTAGAAACCCTAATTGGACAAGAAGAAGCCTAGGGACGACGAAAATGACCTAAATATTCATCGAATGACACAAACACACCTATTGTATGTACAAGATTAGTTAGAAACCCTAATTCGACAAGAATAAGCCTAGGGAGGACAAAAATGACCTAATTGTACATCCAATGACACAAACACACCTATTGGATGCACAAGATTGGTTAGAAACCCTAATTCGACAAGAATAAGCCTAGGGAGGACAAAAATGACCTAATTGTTCATCCAATGACACAAACACACCTATTGGATGCACAAGATTGGTTAAAAACCCTAATTCGACAAGAAGAAGCCTAGGGACGACGAAAATGACCTAATTGTTCATCCAATGACACAAACACACCTATTGGATGCACATGATTGGTTAAAAACCCTAATTGGACAAGAATAAGCCTAGGGACGACGAAAATGACCTAAATATTCATCCAATGACACAAACACACCTATTGTATGCACAAGATTAGTTAGAAACCATAATTCGACAAGAATAAGCCTAGGGAGGACAAAAATGACCTAATTGTACATCCAACGACACAAACACACCTATTGGATGCACAAGATTGGTTAGAAACCCTAATTCGACAAGAATAAGCCTAGGGAGGACAAAAATGACCTAATTGTTCATTCAACGACACAAACACACCTATTGGATGCACAAGATTGGTTAAAAACCCTAATTCGACAAGAAGAAGCCTAGGGACGAGGAAAATGACCTAATTGTTCATCCAATGAGACAAACACACCTGTTGGATGCACAAGATTGGTTAGAAACCCTAATTGGACAAGAATAAGCCAAGGGAGGAGGAAAATGACCTAATTGTTCATCCAATGACACAAACACACCTATTGTATGCACAAGATTAGTTAGAAACCCTAATTCGACAAAAATAATCCTAGGGAGGACGAAAATGACGTTAATGTTCATCCAATGACACAAACACATCTATTGGATGCACATGATTGGTTAAAAACCCTAATTGGACAAGAATAAGCCTAGGGAGTACGAAAATGACCTAATTATTCATCCAATGACACAAGCACACCTATTGGTACACAAGATTTGTTAGAAACCCTAATTGGACAAGAAGAAACCTAGGGACGACGAAAATGACCTAAATATTCATCCAATGACACAAACACACCTATTGGATGCACAAGATTGGTTAGAAACCCTAATTGGAAGAGAATACGCCTAGGGAGGTCGAAAATGACCCAAATGTTCATCCAATGATACAAACACACCTGTTGGATGCACAAGATTGGTTAGAAACCCTAATTGGACAAGAATAAGCCAAGGGAGGAGGAAAATGACCTAATTGTTCATCCAATGACACAAACACACCTATTGGATGCACAAGATTGGTTAGAAACCCTAGTTGGACAAGAATAAGCCAAGGGAGGACGAAAATGACCTTAATGTTCATCCAACGATACAAACACACCTATTGGATGCTCAAGATTGGTTAGAAACCCTAATTCGACAAGAATAAGCCTAGGGACGACGAAAATGACCTAATTGTTCATCCAATGACACAAACACACCTATTGGTACACAAGATTGGTTAGAAACCCTAATTGGACAAGAAGAAGCCTAGGGACGACGAAAATGACCTAAATATTCATCCAATGACACAAACACACCTATTGTATGCACAAGATTAGTTAGAAACCCTAATTCGACAAGAATAAGCCTAGGAAGGACAAAAATGACCTAATTGTACATCCAACGACACAAACACACCTATTGGTACACAAGATTGGTTAAAAACCCTAATTGGACAAGAAGAAGCCTAGGGACGACGAAAATGACCTAATTGTTCATCCAATGACACAAACACACCTATTGGTACACAAGATTGGTTAGAAACCCTAATTGGACAAGAAGAAGCCTAGGGACGACGAAAATGAACTAATTGTTCATCCAATGACACAAACACACCTATTGGTACACAAGATTGGTTAGAAACCCTAATTGGACAAGAAGAAGCCTAGGGACGACGAAAATGACCTAAATATTCATCCAATGACACAAACACACCTATTGTATGCACAAGATTAGTTAGAAACCCTAATTCGACAAGAATAAGCCTAGGAAGGACAAAAATGACCTAATTGTACATCCAACGACACAAACACACCTATTGGATGCACAAGATTGGTTAAAAACCCTAATTGGACAAGAAGAAGCCTAGGGACGACGAAAATGACCTAATTGTTCATCCAATGACACAAACACACCTATTGGTACACAAGATTGGTTAGAAACCCTAATTGGACAAGAAGAAGCCTAGGGACGACGAAAATGACCTAATTGTTCATCCAATGACACAAACACACCTATTGGTACACAAGATTGGTTAGAAACCCTAATTGGACAAGAATAAGCCTAGGGACGACGAAAATGACCTAAATATTCATCCAATGACACAAACACACCTATTGGATGCACAAGATTGGTTAGAAACCCTAATTCGACAAGAATAAGCCTAGGGAGGACGAAAATGACCTAATTGTTCATCCAATGACACAAACACACCTATTGGATGCACAAGATTGGTTAGAAACCCTAATTGAACAAGAAGAAGCCTAGGGACGACGAAAATGACCTAAATATTCATCCAATGACACAAACACACCTATTGTATGCACAAGATTAGTTAGAAACCATAATTCGACAAGAATAAGCCTAGGGAGGACAAAAATGACCTAATTGTACATCCAACGACACAAACACACCTATTGGATGCACAAGATTGGTTAGAAACCCTAATTCGACAAGAATAAGCCTAGGGAGGACGAAAATGACCTAATTGTTCATCCAATGACATAAACACACCTATTGGATGCACAAGATTGGTTAGAAACCCTAATTCGACAAGAATAAGCCTAGGGAGGACGAAAATGACCTAATTGTTCATCCAATGACACAAAACACCAAATGGATGCACAAGATTGGTTAAAAACCCTAATTGGACTACATTAAGTGTAGAGAGGACGAAAATAACCTAAATGTTCATCCAATGACACAAAACACCTATTGGATGCACAAGATTAGTTAGAAACCCTAATTCGACAAGAATAAGCCTAGGGAGGACAAAAATGACCTAATTGTTCATCCAAGGACACAAACACACCTATTGGATGCACATGATTGGTTAAAAACCCTAATTGGACAAGAATAAGCCTAGGGACGACGAAAATGACCTAAATATTCATCCAATGACACAAACACACCTATTGTATGCACAAGATTAGTTAGAAACCCTAATTCGACAAGAATAAGCCTAGGGAGGACGAAAATGACCTAATTGTTCATCCAATGACATAAACACACGTATTGGATGCACAAGATTGGTTAGAAACCCTAATTCGACAAGAATAAGCCTAGGGAGGACGAAAATGACCTAATTGTTTATCCAATGACATAAACACACCTATTGGATGCAAGAGATTGGTTAGAAACCCTAATTCGACAAGAATAAGCCTAGGGAGGACGAAAATGACCTAATTGTTCATCTAATGACACAAACACACCTATTGGATGCACAAGATTGGTTAGAAACCCTAATTGGACAAGAATAAGCCGAGGGAGGACGAAAATGACCTTAATGTTCATCCAATGACACAAACACACCTATTGGATGCACATGATTGGTTAAAAACCCTAATTGGACAAGAATAAGCCTAGGTAGTACGAAAATGACCTAATTATTCATCCAACGACAGAAACACACCTATTGGATGCACAAGATTGGTTAGAAACCCTAATTCGACAAGAATAAGCCTAGGGAGGAGGAAAATGACCTAATTGTTCATCCAATGACACAAACACACCTATTGGTACACAAGATTGGTTAGAAACCCTAATTGGACAAGAAGAAGCCTAGGGACGACGAAAATGACCTAAATATTCATCCAATGACACAAACACACCTATTGTATGCACAAGATTAGTTAGAAACCCTAATTCGACAAGAATAAGCCTAGGGAGGACAAAAATGACCCAATTGTACATCCAACGACACAAACACACCTATTGGATGCACAAGATTGGTTAGAAACCCTAATTCGACAAGAATAAGCCTAGGGAGGACGAAAATGACCTAATTGTTCATCCAATGACACAAACACACCTATTGGATGCACATGATTGGTTAAAAACCCTAATTGGACAAGAAGAAGCCTAGGGACGACGAAAATGACCTAAATATTCATCCAATGACACAAACACACCTATTGTATGCACAAGATTAGTTAGAAACCCTAATTCGACAAGAATAAGCCTAGGGAGGACAAAAATGACCTAATTGTTCATCCAATGACACAAACACACCTATTGGATGCACATGATTGGTTAAAAACCCTAATTGGACAAGAATAAGCCTAGGTAGTACGAAAATGACCTAATTATTCATCCAATGACACAAACACACCAATCGGATGCACAAGATTGGTTAGAAACCCTAATTGGAAGAGAATACACCTAGGGAGGTCGAAAATGACCTACATGTTCATCCAATGATACAAACACACCTGTTGGTTGCACAAGATTGGTTAGAAACCCTAATAGGACAAGAATAACCCAAGGGAGGAGGAAAATGACCTAATTGTTCATCCAATGACACCAACACACCTATTGGATGCACAAGATTGGTTAGAAACCCTAATTGGACATGAATAAGCATAGCGAAGACGAAAATGACCTAATTGTTCATCCAATGACACAAACACACCTATTGGATGCACAAGATTGGTTAGAAACCCTAATTGGACAAGAAGAAACCTAGGGACGACGAAAATGACCTAAATATTCATCCAATGACACAAACACACCTATTGTGTGCACAAGATTAAGCCTAGGGAGGACAAAAATGACCTAATTGTACATCCAACGACACAAACACACCTATTGGATGCACAAGATTGGTTAGAAACCCTAATTCGACAAGAATAAGCCTAGGGAGGACGAAAATGACCTAATTGTTCATCCAATGACATAAACACACCTATTGGATGCTCAAGATTGGTTAGAAACCCTAATTCGACAAGAAGAAGCCTAGGGACGAGGAAAATGACCTAATTGTTCATCCAACGATACAAACACACCTGTTGGATGCACAAGATTGGTTAGAAACCCTAATTGGACAAGAATAAGCCAAGGGAGGAGAAAAATGACCTAATTGTTCATCCAATGACACAAACACACCTATTGGTACACAAGATTGGTTAGAAACCCTAATTGGATAAGAAGAAGCCTAGGGACGACGAAAATAACCTAAATATTCATCCAATGACACAAACACACCAATCGGATGCACAAGATTGGTTAGAAACCCTAATTGGAAGAGAATACACCTAGGGAGGTCAAAAATGACCTACATGTTCATCCAATGATACAAACACACTTGTTGGATGCACAAGATTGGTTAGAAACCCTAATAGGACAAGAATAACCCAAGGGAGGAGGAAAATGACCTAATTGTTCATCCAATAACACCAACACACCTATTGGATGCACAAGATTGGTTTGAAACCCTAATTGGACATGAATAAGCATAGCGAAGACGAAAATGACCTAATTGTTCATCCAATGACACAAACACACCTATTGGATGCACAAGATTGGTTAGAAACCCTAATTCGACAAGAATAAGCCAAGGGAGGAGGAAAATGACCTAATTGTTCATCCAATGACACAAACACACCTATTGGTACACAAGATTGGTTAGAAACCCTAATTGGACAAGAAGAAGCCTAGGGACGACGAAAATGACCTAAATATTCATCGAATGACACAAACACACCTATTGTATGTACAAGATTAGTTAGAAACCCTAATTCGACAAGAATAAGCCTAGGGAGGACAAAAATGACCTAATTGTACATCCAATGACACAAACACACCTATTGGATGCACAAGATTGGTTAGAAACCCTAATTCGACAAGAATAAGCCTAGGGAGGACAAAAATGACCTAATTGTTCATCCAATGACACAAACACACCTATTGGATGCACAAGATTGGTTAAAAACCCTAATTCGACAAGAAGAAGCCTAGGGACGACGAAAATGACCTAATTGTTCATCCAATGACACAAACACACCTATTGGATGCACATGATTGGTTAAAAACCCTAATTGGACAAGAATAAGCCTAGGGACGACGAAAATGACCTAAATATTCATCCAATGACACAAACACACCTATTGTATGCACAAGATTAGTTAGAAACCATAATTCGACAAGAATAAGCCTAGGGAGGACACAAATGACCTAATTGTACATCCAACGACACAAACACACCTATTGGATGCACAAGATTGGTTAGAAACCCTAATTCGACAAGAATAAGCCTAGGGAGGACGAAAATGACCTAATTGTTCATCCAATGACACAAACACACCTATTGGATGCTCAAGATTGGTTAGAAACCCTAATTCGACAAGAAGAAGCCTAGGGACGAGGAAAATGACCTAATTGTTCATCCAACGATACAAACACACCTATTGGATGCAAGAGATTGGTTAGAAACCCTAATTCGACAAGAATAAGCCTAGGGAGGACGAAAATGCCCTAATTGTTCATCCAATGACACAAACACACCTATTGGTACACAAGATTGGTTAGAAACCCTAATTGGATAAGAAGAAGCCTAGGGACGACGAAAATAACCTAAATATTCATCCAATGACACAAACACACCAATCGGATGCACAAGATTTGTTAGAAACCCTAATTGGAAGAGAATACACCTAGGGAGGTCAAAAATGACCTACATGTTCATCCAATGACATAAACACACCTATTGGATGCAAGAGATTGGTTAGAAACCCTAATTCCACAAGAATAAGCCTAGGGAGGACGAAAATGACCTAATTGTTCATCCAACGACACAAACACACCTATTGGATGCACAAGATTGGTTAGAAACCCTAATTCGACAAGAATAAGCCTAGGGAGGACGAAAATGACCTAATTGTTCATCCAATGACATAAACACACCTATTGGATGCACAAGATTGGTTAGAAACCCTAATTCGACAAGAATAAGCCTAGGGAGGACGAAAATGACCTAATTGTTCATCCAATGACATAAACACACCTATTGGAAGCAAGAGATTGGTTAGAAACCCTAATTCGACAAGAATAAGCCTAGGGAGGACGAAAATGACCTAATTGTTCATCCAATGACACAAGCACACCTATTGGATGCACATGATTGGTTAAAAACCCTAATTGGACAAGAATAAGCCTAGGTAGTACGAAAATGACCTAATTATTCATCCAACGACACAAACACACCTATTGGATGCACAAGATTGGTTAGAAACCCTAATTCGACAAGAATAAGCCTAGGGAGGACGAAAATGAACTAATTGTTCATCCAATGACACAAACACACCTATTGGATGCACAAGATTGGTTAGAAACCCTAATTGGACAAGAAGAAGCCTAGGGACGACGAAAATGACCTAAATATTCATCCAATGACACAAACACACCAATTGGATGCACAAGATTGATTCGAAACCCTAATTCGACAAGAATATGCCTAGGGAGGACGAAAATGACCTAATTGTTCATCCAATGACATAAACACACTTATTGGATGCTCAAGATTGGTTAGAAACCCTAATTCGACAAGAATAAGTCTAGGGAGGACGAAAATGACCTAATTTATCATCCAATGACACAAACACACCTATTGGATGCACAAGATTGGTTAGAAACCCTAATTGGACAAGAATAAGCCAAGGGAGGACGAAAATGACTTTAATGTTCATCAAATGACACAAACACACCTATTGGATGCACATGATTGGTTACAAACCCAAATTGGACAAGAATAAGCCTAGGGAGGACGAAAATGACCTAATTATTCATCCAATGACACAAACACACCAATTGGATGCACAAGATTGATTCGAAACCCTAATTCGACAAGAATAAGCCTAGGGAGGACGAAAATGACCTAATTGTTCATCCAATGACATAAACACACTTATTGGATGCTCAAGATTGGTTAGAAACCCTAATTCGACAAGAATAAGTCTAGGGAGGACGAAAATGACCTAATTGTTCATCCAATGACACAAACACACCTATTGGATGCACAAGATTGGTTAGAAACCCTAATTCGACAAGAATAAGCCTAGGGAGGACGAAAATGACCTAATTGTTCATCCAATGACACAAACACACCTATTGGATGCACAAGATTGGTTAGAAACCCTAATTGAACAAGAAGAAGCCTAGGGACGACGAAAATGACCTAAATATTCATCCAATGACACAAACACACCTATTGTATGCACAAGATTAGTTAGAAACCCTAATTCGACAAGAATAAGCCTAGGGAGGACAAAAATGACCTAATTGTACATCCAACGACACAAACACACCTATTGGATGCACAAGATTGGTTAGAAACCCTAATTCGACAAGAATAAGCCTAGGGAGGACGAAAATGACCTAATTGTTCATCCAATGACATAAACACACCTATTGGATGCACAAGATTGGTTAGAAACCCTAATTCGACAAGAATAAGCCTAGGGAGGACGAAACTGACCTAATTGTTCATCCAATGACATAAACAAACCTATTGGATGCAAGAGATTAGTTAGAAACCCTAATTCGACAAGAATAAGCCTAGGGAGGACAAAAATGACCTAATTGTACATCCAACGACACAAACACACCTATTGGATGCACAAGATTGGTTAGAAACCCTAATTCGACAAGAATAAGCCTAGGGAGGACGAAAATGACCTAATTGTTCATCCAATGACATAAACACACGCATTGGATGCACAAGATTGGTTAGAAACCCTAATTCGACAAGAATAAGCCTAGGGAGGACGAAAATGACCTAATTGTTTATCCAATGACATAAACACACCTATTGGATGCAAGAGATTGCTTAGAAACCCTAATTCGACAAGAATAAGCCTAGGGAGGACGAAAATGACCTAATTGTTCATCCAATGACACAAACACACCTATTGGATGCACAAGATTGGTTAGAAACCATAATTGGACAAGAATAAGCCAAGGGAGGACGAAAATGACCTTAATGTTCATCCAATGACACAAACACACCTATTGGATGCACATGATTGGTTAAAAACCCTAATTGGAAAAGAATAAGCCTAGGTAGTACGAAAATGACCTAAATATTCATCCAACGACACAAACACACCTATTGGATGCACAAGATTGGTTAGAAACCCTAATTCGACAAGAATAAGCCTAGGGACGACGAAAATGACCTAAATATTCATCTAATGACACAAATACACCTATTGTATGCAAAAGATTAATTAGAAACCCTAATTCGACAAGAATAAGCCTAGGGAGGACAAAAATGACCTAATTGTACATCCAACGACACAAACACACCTATTGGATGCACAAGATTGGTTAGAAACCCTAATTCGACAAGAATAAGCCTAGGGAGGACGAAAATGACCTAATTGTTCATCCAATGACACAAACACACCTATTGGATGCACAAGATTGGTTAGAAACCCTAATTGAACAAGAAGAAGCCTAGGGACGACGAAAATGACCTAAATATTCATCCAATGACACAAACACACCTATTGGATGCACAAGATTGGTTAGAAACCCTAATTGGACAAGAAGAAGCCTAGGGACGACGAAAATGACCTAAATATTCATCCAATGACACAAACACACCTATTGTATGCACAAGATTAGTTAGAAACCCTAATTCGACAAGAATAAGCCTAGGGAGGACAAAAATGACCTAATTGTACATCCAACGACACAAACACACCTATTGGATGCACAAGGTTGGTTAGAAACCCTAATTCGACAAGAATAAGCCTAGGGAGGACGAAAATGACCTAATTGTTCATCCAATGACACAAACACACCTATTGGATGCACATGATTGGTTAAAAACCCTAATTGGACAAGAATAAGCCTAGGTAGTACGAAAATGACCTAATTATTCATCCAATGACACAAACACACCAATCGGATGCACAAGATTGGTTAGAAACCCTAATTGGAAGAGAATACACCTAGGGAGGTCGAAAATGACCTACATGTTCATCCAATGATACAAACACACCTGTTGGATGCACAAGATTGGTTAGAAACCCTAATAGGACAAGAATAACCCAAGGGAGGAGGAAAATGACCTAATTGTTCATCCAATGACACCAACACACCTATTGGATGCACAAGATTGGTTAGAAACCCTAATTGGACATGAATAAGCATAGCGAAGACGAAAATGACCTAATTGTTCATCCAATGACACAAACACACCTATTGGATGCACAAGATTGGTTAGAAACCCTAATTGGACAAGAAGAAACCTAGGGACGACGAAAATGACCTAAATATTCATCCAACGACACAAACACACCTATTGTGTGCACAAGATTAAGCCTAGGGAGGACAAAAATGACCTAATTGTACATCCAACGACACAAACACACCTATTGGATGCACAAGATTGGTTAGAAACCCTAATTCGACAAGAATAAGCCTAGGGAGGACGAAAATGACCTAATTGTTCATCCAATGACATAAACACACGTATTGGATGCACAAGATTGGTTAGAAACCCTAATTCGACAAGAATAAGCCTAGGGAGGACGAAAATGACCTAATTGTTTATCCAATGACATAAACACACCTATTGGATGCAAGAGATTGGTTAGAAACCCTAATTCGACAAAAATAAGCCTAGGGAGGACGAAAATGACCTAATTGTTCATCCAATGACACAAACACACCTATTGGATGCACAAGATTGGTTAGAAACCCTAATTGGACAAGAATAAGCCAAGGGAGGACGAAAATGACCTTAATGTTCATCCAATGACACAAGCACACCTATTGGATGCACATGATTGGTTAAAAACCCTAATTGGACAAGAATAAGCCTAGGTAGTACGAAAATGACCTAATTATTCATCCAACGACACAAACACACCTATTGGTACACAAGATTGGTTAGAAACCCTAATTGGACATGAATAAGCATAGCGAAGACGAAAATGACCTAATTGTTCATCCAATGACACAAACACACCTATTGGATGCACAAGATTGGTTAGAAACCCTAATTGGACAAGAATAAGCCAAGGGAGGACGTAAATGACCTAATTGTTCATCCAATGACACAAGCACACCTATTGTATGCACAAGATTAGTTAGGAACCCAAATTCGACAAGAATAAGCCTAGGGAGGACAAAAATGACCTAATTGTGCATCCAACGACACAAACACACCTATTGGATGCACAAGATTGGTTAGAAACCCTAATTCGACAAGAATAAGCCTAGGGAGGACGAAAATGACCTAATTGTTCATCCAATGACATAAACACACCTATTGGATGCACAAGATTGGTTAGAAACCCTAATTCGAAAAGAATAAGCCTAGGGAGGACGAAAATGACCTAATTGTTCATCCAATGACATAAACACACCTATTGGATGCAAGGGATTGGTTAGATACCCTAATTCGACAAGAATAAGCCTAGGGAGGACGAAAATGACCTAATTGTTCATCCAACGACACAAACACACCTATTGGATGCACAAGATTGGTTAGAAACCCTAATTCGACAAGAATAAGCCTAGGGAGGACGAAAATGACCTAATTGTTCATCCAATGACATAAACACACCTATTGGATGCACAAGATTGGTTAGAAACCCTAATTCGATAAGAAGAAGCCTAGGGAGGAGGAAAATGACCTAATTGTTCATCCAATGATACAAACACACCTGTTGGATGCACAAGATTGGTTAGAAACCCTAATTGGACAAGAATAAGCCAAGGGAGGAGGAAAATGACCTAATTGTTCATCCAATGACACAAACACACCTATTGGTACACAAGATTGGTTAAAAACCCTAATTGGACAAGAAGAAGCCTAGGGACGACGAAAATGACCTAAATATTCATCCAATGACACAAACACACCTATTGTATGCACAAGATTAGTTAGAAACCCTAATTCGACAAGAATAAGCCTAGGGAGGACGAAAATGACCTAATTGTTCATCCAATGACATAAACACACCTATTGGATGCTCAAGATTGGTTAGAAACCCTAATTCGATAAGAAGAAGCCTAGGGACGAGGAAAATGACCTAATTGTTCATCCAATGATACAAACACACCTGTTGGATGCACAAGATTGGTTAGAAACCCTAATTGGACAAGAATAAGCCAAGGGAGGAGGAAAATGACCTAATTGTTCATCCAATGACACAAACACACCTATTGGTACACAAGATTGGTTAGAAACCCTAATTGGACAAGAAGAAGCCTAGGGACGACGAAAATGACCTAAATATTCATCCAATGACACAAACACACCTATTGTATGCACAAGATTAGTTAGAAACCCTAATTCGACAAGAATAAGCCTAGGGAGGACAAAAATGACCTAATTGTTCATCCAATGACACAAACACACCTATTGGATGCACATGATTGGTTAAAAACCCTAATTGGACAAGAATAAGCCTAGGTAGTACGAAAATGACCTAATTATTCATCCAACGACACAAACACACCTATTGGATGCACAAGATTGGTTAGAAACCCTAATTCGACAAGAATAAGCCTAGGGAGGACGAAAATGAACTAATTGTTCATCCAATGACACAAACACACCTATTGGATGCACAAGATTGGTTAGAAACCCTAATTGGACAAGAAGAAGCCTAGGGACGACGAAAATGACCTAAATATTCATCCAATGACACAAACACACCAATTGGATGCACAAGATTGATTCGAAACCCTAATTCGACAAGAATATGCCTAGGGAGGACGAAAATGACCTAATTGTTCATCCAATGACATAAACACACTTATTGGATGCTCAAGATTGGTTAGAAACCCTAATTCGACAAGAATAAGTCTAGGGAGGACGAAAATGACCTAATTTATCATCCAATGACACAAACACACCTATTGGATGCACAAGATTGGTTAGAAACCCTAATTGGACAAGAATAAGCCTAGGTAGTACGAAAATGACCTAATTATTCATCCAATGACACAAACACACCAATCGGATGCACAAGATTGGTTAGAAACCCTAATTGGAAGAGAATACACCTAGGGAGGTCGAAAATGACCTACATGTTCATCCAATGATACAAACACACCTGTTGGATGCACAAGATTGGTTAGAAACCCTAATAGGACAAGAATAACCCAAGGGAGGAGGAAAATGACCTAATTGTTCATCCAATGACACCAACACACCTATTGGATGCACAAGATTGGTTAGAAACCCTAATTGGACAAGAAGAAACCTAGGGACGACGAAAATGACCTAAATATTCATCCAACGATACAAACACACCTGTTGGATGCACAAGATTGGTTAGAAACCCTAATTGGACAAGAATAAGCAAAGGGAGGAGGAAAATGACCTAATTGTTCATCCAATGACACAAACACACCTATTGGTACACAAGATTGGTTAGAAACCCTAATTGGACAAGAAGAAGCCTAGGGACGACGAAAATGACCTAAATATTCATCGAATGACACAAACACACCTATTGTATGTACAAGATTAGTTAGAAACCCTAATTCGACAAGAATAAGCCTAGGGAGGACAAAAATGACCTAATTGTACATCCAACGACACAAACACACCTATTGGATGCACAAGATTGGTTAGAAACCCTAATTCGACAAGAATAAGCCAAGGGAGGACAAAAATGACCTAATTGTTCATCCAATGACACAAACACACCTATTGGATGCACAAGATTGGTTAAAAACCCTAATTCGACAAGAAGAAGCCTAGGGACGACGAAAATGACCTAATTGTTCATCCAATGACACAAACACACCTATTGGATGCACATGATTGGTTAAAAACCCTAATTGGACAAGAATAAGCCTAGGGACGACGAAAATGACCTAAATATTCATCCAATGACACAAACACACCTATTGTATGCACAAGATTAGTTAGAAACCATAATTCGACAAGAATAAGCCTAGGGAGGACAAAAATGACCTAATTGTACATCCAACGACACAAACACACCTATTGGATGCACAAGATTGGTTAGAAACCCTAATTCGACAAGAATAAGCCTAGGGAGGACAAAAATGACCTAATTGTTCATCCAACGACACAAACACACCTATTGGATGCACATGATTGGTTAAAAACCCTAATTCGACAAGAAGAAGCCTAGGGACGACGAAAATGACCTAATTGTTCATCCAATGACACAAACACTCTATTGGTACACAAGATTGGTTAGAAACCCTAATTGGACAAGAATAAGCCTAGGGACGACGAAAATGACCTAATTGTTCATCCAATGACACAAACATACCTATTGGTACACAAGATTGGTTAGAAACCCTAATTGGACAAGAAGAAGCCTAGGGACGACGAAAATGACCTAAATATTCATCCAATGACACAAACACACCTATTGTATGCACAAGATTAGTTAGAAACCCTAATTCGACAAGAATAAGCCTAGGGACGACGAAAATGACCTAATTGTTCATCCAATGACATAAACACACCTATTGGATGCACAAGATTGGTTAGAAACCCTAATTGGACAAGAATAAGAGTAGGGAAGACGAAAATGACCTAATTGTGCATCCAACGACACAAACACACCTATTGGATCCACAAGATTGGTTAGAAACCCTAATTCGACAAGAATAAGCCTAGGGAGGACGAAAATGACCTAATTGTTCATCCAATGACATAAACACACCTATTGGATGCACAAGATTGGTTAGAAACCCTAATTCGACAAGAATAAGCCTAGGGAGGACGAAAATGACCTAATTGTTCATCCAAGGACATAAACACACCTATTGGATGCACAAGATTGGTTAGAAACCCTAATTCGACAAGAATAAGCCTAGGGAGGACGAAAATGACCTAATTGTTCATCCAACGACATAAACACACCTATTGGATGCACAAGATTGGTTAGAAACCCTAATTCGACAACAATAAGCCTAGGGTGGACGAAAATGACCTAATTGTTCATCCAATGACATAAACACACCTATTGGATGCACAAGATTGGTTAGAAACCCTAATTCGACAAGAATAAGCCTAGGGAGGACGAAAATGACCTAATTGTTCATCCAATGACACAAACACACCTATTGGATGCACAAGATTGGTTAGAAACCCTAATTGAACAAGAAGAAGCCTAGGGACGACGAAAATGACCTAAATATTCATCCAATGACACAAACACACCTATTGGATGCACAAGATTAGTTAGAAACCCTAATTCGACAAGAATAAGCCTAGGGAGGACAAAAATGACCTAATTGTACATCCAACGACACAAACACACCTATTGGATGCACAAGGTTGGTTAGAAACCCTAATTCGACAAGAATAAGCCTAGGGAGGACGAAAATGACCTAATTGTTCATCCAATGACAGAAACACACCTATTGGATGCACAAGATTGGTTAGAAACCCTAATTCGACAAGAATAAGCCTAGGGAGGACGAAAATGACCTAATTGTTCATCCAATGACAGAAACACACCTATTGGATGCAAGAGATTGGTTAGAAACCCTAATTCGACAAGAATAAGCCTAGGGAGGACGAAAATGACCTAATTGTTCATCCAATGACACAAACACACCTATTGGATGCACAAGATTGGTTAGAAACCCTAATTGGACAAGAATAAGCCAAGGGAGGAGGAAAATGACCTAATTGTTCATCCAATGACACAAACACACCTATTGGTACACAAGATTGGTTAAAAACCCTAATTGGACAAGAAGAAGCCTAGGGACGACGAAAATGACCTAAATATTCATCCAATGACACAAACACACCTATTGTATGCACAAGATTAGTTAGAAACCCTAATTCGACAAGAATAAGCCTAGGGAGGACGAAAATGACCTAATTGTTCATCCAATGACATAAACACACCTATTGGATGCTCAAGATTGGTTAGAAACCCTAATTCGATAAGAAGAAGCCTAGGGACGAGGAAAATGACCTAATTGTTCATCCAATGATACAAACACACCTGTTGGATGCACAAGATTGGTTAGAAACCCTAATTGGACAAGAATAAGCCAAGGGAGGAGGAAAATGACCTAATTGTTCATCCAATGACACAAACACACCTATTGGATGCACAAGATTGGTTAGAAACCTTAATTGGACAAGAATAAGCATAGGGAAGACGAAAACGACCTAATTGTTCATCCAATGACACAAACACGCCTATTGGATGCACAAGATTGGTTAGAAACCCTAATTCGACAAGAATAAGCCAAGGGAGGACGAAAATGACCTAATTGTTCATCCAATGACACAAACACACCTATTGGATGCACAAGATTGGTTAGAAACCCTAATTCGACAAGAATAAGCCTAGGGAGGACGAAAATGACCTAATTGTTCATCCAATGACACAAACACACCAATCGGATGCACATGATTGGTTAAAAACCCTAATTGGACAAGAAGAAGCCTAGGGACGACGAAAATGACCTAAATATTCATCCAATGACACAAACACACCTATTGTATGCACAAGATTAGTTAGAAACCCTAATTCGACAAGAATAAGCCTAGGGAGGACAAAAATGACCTAATTGTTCATCCAATGACACAAACACACCTATTGGATGCACATGATTGGTTAGAAACCCTAATTGGACAAGAATAAGCCTAGGTAGGACGAAAATGACCTAATTATTCATCCAATGACACAAACACACCAATCGGATGCACAAGATTGGTTAGAAACCCTAATTGGAAGAGAATACACCTAGGGAGGTCGAAAATGACCTACATGTTCATCCAACGATACAAACACACCTGTTGGATGCACAAGATTGGTTAGAAACCCTAATAGGACAAGAATAACCCAAGGGAGGAGGAAAATGACCTAATTGTACATCCAACGACACAAACACACCTATTGGATGCACAAGATTGGTTAGAAACCCTAATTCGACAAGAATAAGCCTAGGGAGGACGAAAATGACCTAATTGTTCATCCAATGACATAAACACACCTATTGGATGCACATGATTGGTTAGAAACCCTAATTGGACAAGAATAAGCCTAGGTAGTACGAAAATGACCTAATTATTCATCCAATGACACAAACACACCAATCGGATGCACAAGATTGGTTAGAAACCCTAATTGGAAGAGAATACACCTAGGGAGGTCGAAAATGACCTACATGTTCATCCAACGATACAAACACACCTGTTGGATGCACAAGATTGGTTAGAAACCCTAATAGGACAAGAATAACCCAAGGGAGGAGGAAAATGACCTAATTGTTCATCCAATGACACCAACACACCTATTGGATGCACAAGATTGGTTAGAAACCCTAATTGGACATGAATAAGCATAGCGAAGACGAAAATGACCTAATTGTTCATCCAATGACACAAACACACCTATTGGATGCACAAGATTGGTTAGAAACCCTAATTGGACAAGAAGAAACCTAGGGACGACGAAAATGACCTAAATATTCATCCAATGACACAAACACACCTATTGTGTGCACAAGATTAAGCCTAGGGAGGACAAAAATGACCTAATTGTACATCCAACGACACAAACACACCTATTGGATGCACAAGATTGGTTAGAAACCCTAATTCGACAAGAATAAGCCTAGGGAGGACGAAAATGACCTAATTGTTCATCCAATGACATAAACACACGTATTGGATGCACAAGATTGGTTAGAAACCCTAATTCGACAAGAATAAGCCTAGGGAGGACGAAAATGACCTAATTGTTTATCCAATGACATAAACACACCTATTGGATGCAAGAGATTGGTTAGAAACCCTAATTCGACAAAAATAAGCCTAGGGAGGACGAAAATGACCTAATTGTTCATCCAATGACACAAACACACCTATTGGATGCACAAGATTGGTTAGAAACCCTAATTGGACAAGAATAAGCCAAGGGAGGACGAAAATGACCTTAATGTTCATCCAATGACACAAGCACACCTATTGGATGCACATGATTGGTTAAAAACCCTAATTGGACAAGAATAAGCCTAGGTAGTACGAAAATGACCTAATTATTCATCCAACGACACAAACACACCTATTGGTACACAAGATTGGTTAGAAACCCTAATTGGACATGAATAAGCATAGCGAAGACGAAAATGACCTAATTGTTCATCCAATGACACAAACACACCTATTGGATGCACAAGATTGGTTAGAAACCCTAATTGGACAAGAATAAGCCAAGGGAGGACGAAAATGACCTTAATGTTCATCCAATGACACAAACACACCTATTGGATGCACATGATTGGTTAAAAACCCTAATTGGACAAGAATAAGCCTAGGTAGTACGAAAATGACCTAATTATTCATCCAACGACACAAACACACCTATTGGATGCACAAGATTGGTTAGAAACCCTAATTCGACAAGAATAAGCCTAGGGAGGACGAAAATGACCTAATTGTTCATCCAATGACACAAACACACCTATTGGTACACAAGATTGGTTAGAAACCCTAATTGGACAAGAAGAAACCTAGGGACGACGAAAATGACCTAAATATTCATCCAATGACACAAACACACCTATTGTATGCACAAGATTGGTTAGAAACCCTAGTTGGACAAGAATTAGCCAAGGGAGGACGAAAATGACCTTAATGTTCATCCAACGATACAAACACACCTATTGGATGCACAAGATTGGTTAGAAACCCTAATTCGACAAGAATAAGCCTAGGGAGGACAAAAATGAGCTAATTGTACATCGAACGATACAAACACACCTATTGGATGCACAAGATTGGTTAGAAACCCTAATTCGACAAGAAGAAGCCTAGGGACCACGAAAATGACCTAATTGTTCATCCAATGACACAAACACACCTATTGGTACACAAGATTGGTTAGAAACCCTAATTGGACAATAATAAGCCTAGGGATGACGAAAATGACCTAAATGTACATCCAAGGACACAAACACACCTATTGTATGCACAAGATTGGTTAGAAACCCTAATTCGACAATAATAAGCCTAGGGAGGACAAAAATGAGCTAATTGTACATCGAACGATACAAACACACCTATTGGATGCACAAGATTGGTTAGAAACCCTAATTCGACAAGAATAAGCCTAGGGAGGACGAAAATGACCTAATTGTTCATCCAATGACACAAACACACCTATTGGATGCACAAGATTGGTTAGAAACCCTAATTCGACAAGAAGAAGCCTAGGGACCACGAAAATGACCTAATTGTTCATCCAATGACACAAACACACCTATTGGTACACAAGATTGGTTAGAAACCCTAATTGGACAAGAATAAGCCTAGGGACGACGAAAATGACCTAAATATTCATCCAATGACACAAACACACCTATTGTATGCACAAGATTGGTTAGAAACCCTAATAGGACAAGAATAAGCCAAAGGAGGAGGAAAATGACCTAATTGTTCATCCAATGACACAACACACCTATTGGATGCACAAGATTAGTTAGAAAACCTAATTGGACATGAATAAGCATAAGGAAGACGAAATTGACCTAATTGTTCATCCAATGACACAAACACACCTATTGGATGCACAACATTGGTTAGAAACCCTAATTCGACAAGAAGAAGCCTAGGGACGACGAAAATGACCTAATTGTTCATCCAATGACACAAACACACCTATTGGTACACAAGATTGGTTAGAAACCCTAATTGGACAAGAATAAGCCTAGGGACGACGAAAATGACCTAAATATTCATCCAATGACACAAACACACCTATTGGATGCACAAGATTTGTTAGAAACCCTAATAGGACAAGAATAAGCCAAAGGAGGAGGAAAATGACCTAATTGTTCATCCAATGACACAACACACCTATTGGATGCACAAGATTAGTTAGAAAACCTAATTGGACATGAATAAGCATAAGGAAGACGAAATTGACCTAATTGTTCATCCAACGACACAAACACACCTATTGGATGCACAACATTGGTTAGAAACCCTAATTCGACAAGAATAAGCCAAGGGAGGACGAAAATGACCTAATTGTTCATCCAATGACACAAACACACCTGTTGGATGCACAAGATTGGTTAGCAACCCTAATAGGATAAGAATAAGCCAAGGGAGGAGGAAAGTGACCTAATTGTTCATCCAATGACACAAACACACCTATTGGATGCACAAGATTGGTTAGAAACCCTAATAGGACAAGAATAAGCCAAGGGAGGAGGAAAATGACCTAATTGTTCATCCAATGACACAACACACCTATTGGATGCACAAGATTAGTTAGAAAACCTAATTGGACATGAATAAGCATAAGGAAGACGAAATTGACCTAATTGTTCATCCAACGACACAAACACACCTATTGGATGCACAACATTGGTTAGAAACCCTAATTCGACAAGAATAAGCCAAGGGAGGACGAAAATGACCTAATTGTTCATCCAATGACACAAACACACCTATTGGATGCACAAGATTGGTTAGAAACCCTAATTCGACAAGAAGAAGCCTAGGGACCACGAAAATGACCTAATTGTTCATCCAATGACACAAACACACCTATTGGTACACAAGATTGGTTAGAAACCCTAATTGGACAAGAATAAGCCTAGGGACGACGAAAATGACCTAAATATTCATCCAATGACACATATACACCTATTGTATGCACAAGATTAGTTAGAAACCCTAATTCGACAAGAATAAGCCTAGGGAGGACTAAAATGACCTAATTGTACATCCAACGATACAAACACACCTATTGGATGCACAAGATTGGTTAGAAACCCTAATTCGACAAGAATAAGCCTAGGGAGGACGAAAATGACCTAATTGTTCATCCAACGACATAAACACACCTATTGGATGCTCAAGATTGGTTAGAAACCCTAATTCGACAAGAATAAGTCTAGGGAGGACGAAAATGACCTAATTGTTCATCCAATGACACAAACACACCTATTGGATGCACAAGATTGGTTAGAAACCCTAATTCGACAAGAAGAAGCCTAGGGACGACGAAAATGACCTAATTGTTCATCCAATGACACAAACACCCCTATTGGTACACAAGATTGGTTAGAAACCCTAATTGGACAAGAATAAGCCTAGGGACGACGAAAATGACCTAAATATTCATCCAATGACACAAACACACCTATTGTATGCACAAGATTAGTTAGAAACCCTAATTCGACAAGAATAAGCCCAGGGAGGACCAAAATGACCTAATTGTACATCCAACGACACAAACACACCTATTGGATGCACAAGATTTGTTAGAAACCCTAATTCGACAAGAATAAGCCTAGGGAGGACGAAAATGACCTAATTGTTCATCCAATGACATAAACACACTTATTGGATGCTCAAGATTGGTTAGAAACCCTAATTCGACAAGAATAAGTCTAGGGAGGACGAAAATGACCTAATTGTTCATCCAATGACACAAACATACCTATTGGATGCACAAGATTGGTTAGAAACCCTAATTGGACAAGAATAAGCCAAGGGAGGACGAAAATGACCTTAATGTTCATCCAATGACACAAACACACCTATTGGATGCACATGATTGGTTACAAACCCAAATTGGACAAGAATAAGCCTAGGGAGGACGAAAATGACCTAATTATTCATCCAATGACACAAACACACCAATTGGATGCACAAGATTGGTTAGAAACCCTAATTGGAAGAGAATACGCCTAGGGAGGTCGAAAATGACCTACATGTTCATCCAATGATACAAACACACCTGTTGGATGCACAAGATTGGTTAGCAACCCTAATAGGATAAGAATAAGCCAAGGGAGGAGGAAAGTGACCTAATTGTTCATCCAATGACACAAACACACCTATTGGATGCACAAGATTGGTTAGAAACCCTAATTCGACAAGAATAAGCCTAGGGAGGACAAAAATGACCTAATTGTTCACCCAATGACACAAACACACCTATTGGATGCACAAGATTGGTTAGAAACCCTAATTCGACAAGAAGAAGCCTAGGGACGACGAAAATGACCTAATTGTTCATCCAATGACACAAACACACCTATTGGTACACAAGATTGGTTAGAAACCCTAATTGGACAACAATAAGCCTAGGGACGACGAAAATAACCTAAATATTCATCCAATGACACAAACACACCTATTGTATGCACAAGATTAGTTAGAAACCCTAATTCGACAAGAATAAGCCTAGGGATGACCAATATGACCTAATTGTACATCCAACGACACAAACACACCTATTGGATGCACAAGATTGGTTAGAAACCCTAATTGGACAAGAATAAGCCTAGGGAGGACGAAAATGACCTAAATGTTCATCCAATGACATAAACACACCTATTGGATGCACAAGATTGGTTAGAAACCCTAATTCGACAAGAATAAGCATAGGGAGGACAAAAATGACCTAATTGTTCACCCAATGACAAAAACACACCTATTGGATGCACAAGATTGGTTAGAAACCCTAATTCGATTATAAGAAGCCTAGGGAGGACGAAAATGACCTAATTATTCATCCAATGACACAAACACACCAATTGGATGCACAAGATTGGTTAGAAACCCTAATTGGACAAGAATAAGCCAAGAATAAGCATAGGGAAGACGAAAATGACCTAATTGTTCATCTAATTACACAAACACACCAATTGGATGCACAAGATTGGTTAGAAACCCTAATTGGAAGAGAATACGCCAAGGGAGGTCGAAAATGACCTAAATTTTCATCCAATGATACAAACACACCTGTTGGATGCACAAGATTGGTTAGAAACCCTAATTGGACAAGAATAAGCCAAGGGAGGAGGAAAATGACCTAATTGTTCATCCAATGACACAAACACACCTATTGGATGTACAAGATTGGTTAGAAACCTTAATTGGACAAGAATAAGCATAGGGAAGACGAAAACGACCTAATTGTTCATCCAATGACACAAACACGCCTATTGGATGCACAAGATTGGTTAGAAACCCTAATTCGACAAGAATAAGCCAAGGGAGGACGAAAATGACCTAATTGTTCATCCAATGACACAAACACACCTATTGGATGCACAAGATTGGTTAGAAACCCTAATTCGACAAGAAGAAGCCTAGGGACGACGAAAATGACCTAATTGTTCATCCAATGACACAAACACACCTATTGGTACACAAGATTGGTTAGAAACCCTAATTGGACAAGAATAAGCCAAAGGAGGAGGAAAATGACCTAATTGTTCATCCAATGACACAACACACCTATTGGATGCACAAGATTAGTTAGAAAACCTAATTGGACATGAATAAGCATAAGGAAGACGAAATTGACCTAATTGTTCATCCAATGACACAAACACACCTATTGGATGCACAAGATTGGTTAGAAACCCTAATTCGACAAGAATAAGCCAAGGGAAGACGAAAATGACCTAATTGTTCATCCAATGACACAAACACACCTATTGGATGCACAAGATTGGTTAGAAACCCTAATTCGACAAGAAAAAGCCTAGGGACGACGAAAATGACCTAATTGTTCATCCAATGACACAAACACACCTATTGGATGCACAAGATTTGTTAGAAACCCTAATAGGACAAGAATAAGCCAAAGGAGGAGGAAAATGACCTAATTGTTCATCCAATGACACAACACACCTATTGGATGCACAAGATTAGTTAGAAAACCTAATTGGACATGAATAAGCATAAGGAAGACGAAATTGACCTAATTGTTCATCCAATGACACAAACACACCTATTGGATGCACAAGATTGGTTAGAAACCCTAATTCGACAAGAAAAAGCCTAGGGACGACGAAAATGACCTAATTGTTCATCCAATGACACAAACACACCTATTGGTACACAAGATTGGTTAGAAACCCTAATTGGACAACAATAAGCCTAGGGACGACGAAAATGACCTAAATATTCATCCAATGACACAAACACACCTATTGTATGCACAAGATTAGTTAGAAACCCTAATTCGACTAGAATAAGCCCAGGGAGGACCAAAATGACCTAATTGTACATCCAACGACACAAACACACCTATTGGATGCACAAGATTTGTTAGAAACCCTAATTCGACAAGAATAAGCCTAGGGAGGACGAAAATGACCTAATTGTTCATCCAATGACATAAACACACTTATTGGATGCTCAAGATTGGTTAGAAACCCTAATTCGACAAGAATAAGTCTAGGGAGGACAAAAATCACCTAATTGTTCATCCAATGACACAAACACACCTATTGGATGCACAAGATTGGTTAGAAACCCTAATTCGACAAGAATAAGCCTAGGGAGGACAAAAATGACCTAATTGTTCATCCAATGACACAAACACACCTATTGGATGCACAAGATTGGTTAAAAACCCTAATTCGACAAGAAGAAGCCTAGGGACGACGAAAATGACCTAATTGTTCATCCAATGACATAAACACACCTATTGGATGCAAGAGATTGGTTAGAAACCCTAATTCGACAAGAATAAGCCTAGGGAGGACGAAAATGACCTAATTGTTCATCCAATGACACAAACACACCTATTGGATGCACAAGATTGGTTAGAAACCCTAATTGGACAAGAATAAGCCAAGGGAGGACGAAAATGACCTTAATGTTCATCCAATGACACAAACACACCTATTGGATGCACATGATTGGTTAAAAACCCTAATTGGACAAGAATAAGCCTAGGGAGTACGAAAATGACCTAATTATTCATCCAATGACACAAACACACCAATCAGAAGCACAAGATTGGTTTGAAACCCTAATTGGAAGAGAATAAACCTAGGGAGGTCGAAAATGACCTACATGTTCATCCAATGATACAAACACACCTGTTGGATGCACAAGATTGGTTAGAAACCCTAATAGGACAAGAATAACCCAAGGGAGGAGGAAAATGACCTAATTGTTCATCCAATGAAACAAACACACCTATTGGATGCACAAGATTGGTTAGAAACCCTAATTGGACATGAATAAGCATAGCGAAGACGAAAATGACCTAATTGTTCATCCAATGACACAAAGACACCTATTGGATGCACAAGATTGGTTAGAAACTCTAATTGGACAAGAATAAGCCAAGGGAGGATGAAAATGACCTAATTGTTCATCGAATGACACAAACACACCTATTGGATGCACAAGATTGGTTAGAAACCCTAATTGAACAAGAATAAGCCTTGGGAGGTCGAAAATGACCTAATTGTTCATCCAATGACACAAACACACCTATTAGATGCACAAGATTGGTTAGAAACCCTAATTGGACAAGATTAAGCCTAGGGAGGACGAAAATGACCTAATTGTTCATCCAATGACACAAACATACCTATTGGATGCACAAGATTGGTTAGAAACCCTAATTGGACAAGAATAAGCCTAGGGACGACGAAAATGACCTTATTGTTCATGCAATGACACAAACACACGTATTGGATGCACAAGATTGGTTAGAAACCCTAATTCGACAAGAATAAGTCTAGGGAGGACGAAAATGACCTAATTGTTCATCCAATGACACAAACACACCTATTGGTACACAAGATTGGTTAGAAACCCTAATTGGACAAGAAGAAACCTAGGGACGACGAAAATGACCTAAATATTCATCCAATGACACAAACACACCTATTGTATGCACAAGATTGGTTAGAAACCCTAGTTGGACAAGAATTAGCCAAGGGAGGACGAAAATGACCTTAATGTTCATCCAACGATACAAACACACCTATTGGATGCACAAGATTGGTTAGAAACCCTAATTCTACAAGAATAAGCCTAGGGAGGACAAAAATGACCTAATTGTTCATCCAATGACACAAACACACCTATTGGATGCACAAGATTGGTTAGAAACCCTAATTCGATAATAAGAAGCCTAGGGAGGACGAAAATGACCTTATTGTTCATCCAATGACACAAACACACGTATTGGATGCACAAGATTGGTTAGAAACCCTAATTCGACAAGAATAAGTCTAGGGAGGACGAAAATGACCTAATTGTTCATCCAATGACACAAACACACCTATTGGATGCACAAGATTGGTTAGAAACCCTGATTGGATAAGAATAAGCCAAGGGAGGACGAAAATGACTTTAATGTTCATCCAATGACACAAACACACCTATTGGATGCACATGATTGGTTACAAACCCAAATTGGACAAGAATAAGCCTAGGGAGGACGAAAATGACCTAATTATTCATCCAATGACACAAACACACCAATTGGATGCACAAGATTGATTCGAAACCCTAATTCGACAAGAATAAGCCTAGGGAGGACGAAAATGACCTAATTGTTCATCCAATGACATAAACACACTTATTGGATGCTCAAGATTGGTTAGAAACCCTAATTCGACAAGAATAAGTCTAGGGAGGACGAAAATGACCTAATTTATCATCCAATGACACAAACACACCTATTGGATGCACAAGATTGGTTAGAAACCCTAATTGGACAAGAATAAGCCAAGGGAGGACGAAAATGACTTTAATGTTCATCAAATGACACAAACACACCTATTGGATGCACATGATTGGTTACAAACCCAAATTGGACAAGAATAAGCCTAGGGAGGACGAAAATGACCTAATTATTCATCCAATGACACAAACACACCAATTGGATGCACAAGATTGATTCGAAACCCTAATTCGACAAGAATAAGCCTAGGGAGGACGAAAATGACCTAATTGTTTATCCAATGACATAAACACACTTATTGGATGCTCAAGATTGGTTAGAAACCCTAATTCGACAAGAATAAGTCTAGGGAGGACGAAAATGACCTAATTGTTCATCCAATGACACAAACATACCTATTGGATGCACAAGATTGGTTAGAAACCCTAATTGGACAAGAATAAGCCAAGGGAGGACGAAAATGACTTTAATGTTCATCCAATGACACAAACACACCTATTGGATGCACATGATTGGTTACAAACCCAAATTGGACAAGAATAAGCCTAGGGAGGACGAAAATGACCTAATTATTCATCCAATGACACAAACACACCAATTGGATGCATAAGATTGGTTAGAAACCCTAATTGGAAGAGAATACGCCTAGGGAGGTCGAAAATGACCTACATGTTCATCCAATGATACAAACACACCTGTTGGATGCACAAGATTGGTTAGCAACCCTAATAGGACAAGAATAAGCCAAGGGAGGAGGAAAGTGACCTAATTGTTCATCCAATGACACAAACACACCTATTGGATGCACAACATTTGTTAGAAACCCTAATAGGACAAGAATAAGCCAAAGGAGGAGGAAAATGACCTAATTGTTCATCCAATGACACAACACACCTATTGGATGCACAAGATTAGTTAGAAAACCTAATTGGACATGAATAAGCATAAGGAAGACGAAATTGACCTAATTGTTCATCCAATGACACAAACACACCTATTGGATGCACAAGATTGGTTAGAAACCCTAATTCGACAAGAATAAGCCAAGGGAGGACGAAAATGACCTAATTGTTCATCCAATGACACAAACACACCTATTGGATGCACAAGATTGGTTAGAAACCCTAATTCGACAAGAAAAAGCCTAGGGACGACAAAAATGACCTAATTGTTCATCCAATGACACAAACACACCTATTGGTACACAAGATTGGTTAGAAACCCTAATTGGACAAGAATAAGCCTAGGGACGACGAAAATGACCTAAATATTCATCCAATGACACAAACACACCTATTGTATGCACAAGATTAGTTAGAAACCCTAATTCGACAAGAATAAGCCCAGGGAGGACCAAAATGACCTAATTGTACATCCAACGACACAAACACACCTATTGGATGCACAAGATTGGTTAGAAACCCTAATTCGACAAGAATAAGCCTAGGGAGGACGAAAATGACCTAATTGTTCATCCAATGACACTAACACACCTATTGGATGCACAAGATTGGTTAGAAACCCTAATTTGACAAGAAAAAGCCTAGGGACGACGAAAATGACCTAATTGTTCATCCAATGACACAAACACACCTATTGGTACACAAGATTGGTTAGAAACCCTAATTGGACAAGAATAAGCCTAGGGACGACGAAAATGACCTAAATATTCATCCAATGACACAAACACACCTATTGTAAGCACAAGATTAGTTAGAAACCCTAATTCGACAAGAATAAGCCTAGGGATGACCAAAATGACCTAATTGTACATCCAACGACACAAACACACCTATTGGATGCACAAGATTGGTTAGAAACCCTAATTCGACAAGAATAAGCCTAGGGAGGACGAAAATGACCTAATTGTTCATCCAATGACACTAACACACCTATTGGATGCACAAGATTGGTTAGAAACCCTAATTTGACAAGAAAAAGCCTAGGGAAGACGAAAATGACCTAATTGTTCATCCAAAGACACAAACACACCTATTGGTACACAAGATTGGTTAGAAACCCTTATTGGACAAGAATAAGCCTAGGGACGACGAAAATGACCTAAATATTCATCCAATGACACAAACACACCTATTGTATGCACAAGATTAGTTAGAAACCCTAATTCGACAAGAATAAGCCTAGGGATGACCAAAATGACCTAATTGTACATCCAATGACACAAACACACCTATTGGATGCACAAGATTGGTTAGAAACCCTAATTCGACAAGAATAAGCCTAGGGAGGACGAAAATGACCTAAATGTTCATCCAATGACATAAACACACCTATTGGATGCACAAGATTGGTTAGAAACCCTAATTCGACAAGAATAAGCCTAGGGAGGACAAAAATGACCTAATTGTTCATCCAATGACACAAACACACCTATTGGATGCACAAGATTGGTTAAAAACCCTAATTCGACAAGAAGAAGCCTAGGGACGACGAAAATGACCTAATTGTTCATCCAATGACACAAACACACCTATTGGATGCACATGATTGGTTAAAAACCCTAATTGGACAAGAATAAGCCTAGGGACGACGAAAATGACCTAAATATTCATCGAATGACACAAACACACCTATTGTATGTACAAGATTAGTTAGAAACCCTAATTCGACAAGAATAAGCCTAGGGAGGACAAAAATGACCTAATTGTACATCCAACGACACAAACACACCTATTGGATGCACAAGATTGGTTAGAAACCCTAATTCGACAAGAATAAGCCAAGGGAGGACAAAAATGACCTAATTGTTCATCCAATGACACAAACACACCTATTGGATGCACAAGATTGGTTAAAAACCCTAATTCGACAAGAAGAAGCCTAGGGACGACGAAAATGACCTAATTGTTCATCCAATGACACAAACACACCTATTGGATGCACATGATTGGTTAAAAACCCTAATTGGACAAGAATAAGCCTAGGGACGACGAAAATGACCTAAATATTCATCCAATGACACAAACACACCTATTGTATGCACAAGATTAGTTAGAAACCATAATTCGACAAGAATAAGCCTAGGGAGGACAAAAATGACCTAATTGTACATCCAATGACACAAACACACCTATTGGATGCACAAGATTGGTTAGAAACCCTAATTCGACAAGAATAAGCCTAGGGAGGACAAAAATGACCTAATTGTTCATCCAATGACACAAACACACCTATTGGATGCACAAGATTGGTTAGAAACCCTAATTCGATAATAAGAAGCCTAGGGAGGACGAAAATGACCTTATTGTTCATCCAATGACACAAACACACGTATTGGATGCACAAGATTGGTTAGAAACCCTAATTCGACAAGAATAAGTCTAGGGAGGACGAAAATGACCTAATTGTTCATCCAATGACACAAACACACCTATTGAATGCACAAGATTGGTTAGAAACCCTAATTGGACTAGAATAAGCCAAGGGAGGACGAAAATGACTTTAATGTTCATCCAATGACACAAACACACCTATTGGATGCACATGATTGGTTACAAACCCAAATTGGACAAGAATAAGCCTAGGGAGGACGAAAATGACCTAATTATTCATCCAATGACACAAACACACCAATTGGATGCACAAGATTGGTTAGAAACCCTAATTCGATTATAAGAAGCCTAGGGAGGACGAAAATGACCTAATTATTCATCCAATGACACAAACACACCAATTGGATGCACAAGATTGGTTAGAAACCCTAATTGGACAAGAATAAGCCAAGAATAAGCATAGGGAAGACGAAAATGACCTAATTGTTCATCTAATGACACAAACACACCAATTGGATGCACAAGATTGGTTAGAAACCCTAATTGGAAGAGAATACGCCAAGGGAGGTCGAAAATGACCTAAATTTTCATCCAATGATACAAACACACCTGTTGGATGCACAAGATTGGTTAGAAACCCTAATTGGACAAGAATAAGCCAAGGGAGGACGAAAATGACTTTAATGTTCATCCAATGACACAAACACACCTATTGGATGCACATGATTGGTTACAAACCCAAATTGGACAAGAATAAGCCTAGGGAGGACGAAAATGACCTAATTATTCATCCAATGACACAAACACACCAATTGGATGCACAAGATTGGTTAGAAACCCTAATTGGAAGAGAATACGCCTAGGGAGGTCGAAAATGACCTACATGTTCATCCAATGATACAAACACACCTGTTGGATGCACAAGATTGGTTAGAAACCCTAATAGGACAAGAATAAGCCAAGGGAGGAGGAAAGTGACCTAATTGTTCATCCAATGACACAAACACACCTATTGGATGCACAAGATTTGTTAGAAACCCTAATAGGACAAGAATAAGCCAAAGGAGGAGGAAAATGACCTAATTGTTCATCCAATGACACAACACACCTATTGGATGCACAAGATTAGTTAGAAAACCTAATTGGACATGAATAAGCATAAGGAAGACGAAATTGACCTAATTGTTCATCCAATGACACAAACACACCAATTGGATGCACAAGATTGGTTAGAAACCCTAATTGGAAGAGAATACGCCTAGGGAGGTCGAAAATGACCTACATGTTCATCCAATGATACAAACACACCTGTTGGATGCACAAGATTGGTTAGCAACCCTAATAGGACAAGAATAAGCCAAGGGAGGAGGAAAGTGACCTAATTGTTCATCCAATGACACAAACACACCTATTGGATGCACAAGATTTGTTAGAAACCCTAATAGGACAAGAATAAGCCAAGGGAGGAGGAAAATGACCTAATTGTTCATCCAATGACACAACACACCTATTGGATGCACAAGATTAGTTAGAAAACCTAATTGGACATGAATAAGCATAAGGAAGACGAAATTGACCTAATTGTTCATCCAATGACACAAACACACCTATTGGATGCACAAGATTGGTTAGAAACCCTAATTCGACAAGAAAAAGCCTAGGGACGACGAAAATGACCTAATTGTTCATCCAATGACACAAACACACCTATTGGTACACAAGATTGGTTAGAAACCCTAATTGGACAAGAATAAGCCTAGGGACGACGAAAATGACCTAAATATTCATCCAATGACACAAACACACCTATTGTATGCACAAGATTAGTTAGAAACCCTAATTCGACAAGAATAAGCCCAGGGAGGACCAAAATGACCTAATTGTACATCCAACGACACAAACACACCTATTGGATGCACAAGATTTGTTAGAAACCCTAATTCGACAAGAATAAGCCTAGGGAGGACGAAAATGACCTAATTGTTCATCCAATGACATAAGCACACTTATTGGATGCTCAAGATTGGTTAGAAACCCTAATTCGACAAGAATAAGTCTAGGGAGGACGAAAATGACCTAATTGTTCATCCAATGACACAAACATACCTATTGGATGCACAAGATTGGTTAGAAACCCTAATTCGACAAGAATAAGCCTAGGGAGGACAAAAATGACCTAATTGTTCATCCAATGACACAAACACACCTATTGGATGCACAAGATTGGTTAAAAACCCTAATTCGACAAGAAGAAGCCTAGGGACGACGAAAATGACCTAATTGTTCATCCAATGACACAAACACACCTATTGGTACACAAGATTGGTTAGAAACACTAATTGGACAAGATGAAGCCTAGGGACGACGAAAATGACCTAAATATTCATCCAATGACACAAACACACCTATTGTATGCACAAGATTAGTTAGAAACCCTAATTCGACAAGAATAAGCCTAGGGAGGACAAAAATGACCTAATTGTACATCCAACGACACAAACACACCTATTGGATGCACAAGGTTGGCTAGAAACCCTAATTCGACAAGAATAAGCCTAGGGAGGACGAAAATGACCTAATTGTTCATCCAATGACACAAACACACCTATTGGTTGCACAAGATTGGTTAGAAACCCTAATTGGACAAGAATAAGCCAAGGGAGGACGAAAATGACCTTAATGTTCATCCAATGACACAAACACACCTATTGGATGCACATGATTGGTTAAAAACCCTAATTGGACAAGAATAAGCCTAGGGAGTACGAAAATGACCTAATTATTCATCCAATGACACAAACACACCAATCGGAAGCACAAGATTGGTTTGAAACCCTAATTGGAAGAGAATAAACCTAGGGAGGTCGAAAATGACCTACATGTTCATCCAATGATACAAACACACCTGTTGGATGCACAAGATTGGTTAGAAACCCTAATAGGACAAGAATAACCCAAGGGAGGAGGAAAATGACCTAATTGTTCATCCAATGAAACAAACACACCTATTGGATGCACAAGATTGGTTAGAAACCCTAATTGGACATGAATAAGCTTAGCGAAGACGAAAATGACCTAATTGTTCATCCAATGACACAAAGACACCTATTGGATGCACAAGATTGGTTAGAAACCCTAATTGGACAAGAATAAGCCAAGGGAGGATGAAAATGACCTAATTGTTCATCGAATGACACAAACACACCTATTGGATGCACAAGATTGGTTAGAAACCCTAATTGAACAAGAATAAGCCTTGGGAGGTCGAAAATGACCTAATTGTTCATCCAATGACACAAACACACCTATTAGATGCACAAGATTGGTTAGAAACCCTAATTGGACAAGATTAAGCCTAGGGAGGACGAAAATGACCTAATTGTTCATCCAATGACATAAACACACCTATTGGTACACAAGATTGGTTAGAAACCCTAATTCGACAAGAATAAGTCTAGGGAGGACGAAAATGACCTAATTGTTCATCCAATGACACAAACACACCTATTGGATGCACAAGATTGGTTAGAAACCCTAATTGGACAAGAATAAGCCAAGGGAGGACGAAAATGACTTTAATGTGCATCCAATGACACAAACACACCTATTGGATGCACATGATTGGTTACAAACCCAAATTGGACAAGAATAAGCCTAGGGAGGACGAAAATGACCTAATTATTCATCCAATGACACAAACACACCAATTGGATGCACAAGATTGATTCGAAACCCTAATTCGACAAGAATAAGCCTAGGGAGGACGAAAATGACCTAATTGTTCATCCAATGACATAAACACACTTATTGGATGCTCAAGATTGGTTAGAAACCCTAATTCGACAAGAATAAGTCTAGGGAGGACGAAAATGACCTAATTGTTCATCCAATGACACAAACATACCTATTGGATGCACAAGATTGGTTAGAAACCCTAATTGGACAAGAATAAGCCAAGGGAGGACGAAAATGACTTTAATGTTCATCCAATGACACAAACACACCTATTGGATGCACATGATTGGTTACAAACCCAAATTGGACAAGAATAAGCCTAGGGAGGACGAAAATGACCTAATTATTCATCCAATGACACAAACACACCAATTGGATGCACAAGATTGATTCGAAACCCTAATTCGACAAGAATAAGCCTAGGGAGGACGAAAATGACCTAATTGTTCATCCAATGACATAAACACACCTATTGGATGCTCAAGATTGGTTAGAAACCCTAATTCGACAAGAATAAGTCTAGGGAGGACGAAAATGACCTAATTGTTCATCCAATGACACAAACATACCTATTGGATGCACAAGATTGGTTAGAAACCCTAATTGGACAAGAATAAGCCAAGGGAGGACGAAAATGACTTTAATGTTCATCCAATGACACAAACACACCTATTGGATGCACATGATTGGTTACAAACCCAAATTGGACAAGAATAAGCCTAGGGAGGACGAAAATGACCTAATTATTCATCCAATGACACAAACACACCAATTGGATGCATAAGATTGGTTAGAAACCCTAATTGGAAGAGAATACGCCTAGGGAGGTCGAAAATGACCTACATGTTCATCCAATGATACAAACACACCTGTTGGATGCACAAGATTAGTTAGCAACCCTAATAGGACAAGAATAAGCCAAGGGAGGAGGAAAGTGACCTAATTGTTCATCCAATGACACAAACACACCTATTGGATGCACAAGATTTGTTAGAAACCCTAATAGGACAAGAATAAGCCTTGGGAGGTCGAAAATGATCTAAATGTTCATCCAATGACACAAGTGCACCTATTGGATGCACAAGATTGGTTAGAAACCCTAATTGGACAACAATAAGCCTAGGGAGGTCGAAAATGACCTAAATGTTCATCTCATGACACAAGCACACCTATTGGATGCACAAGATTGGTTAGAAACCCTAATTCGACAAGAAGAAGCCTAGGGACGACGAAAATGACCTAATTGTTCATCCAATGACACAAACACACCTATTGGTACACAAGATTGGTTAGAAACCCTAATTGGACAAGAAGAAATCTAGGGACGACGAAAATGACCTAAATAATCATCCAATGACACAAACACACCTATTGTATGCACAAGATTAGTTAGAAACCCTAATTCGACAAGAATAAGCCCAGGGAGGACAAAAATGACCTAATTGTACATCCAACGACACAAACACACCTATTGGATGCACAAGATTGGTTAGAAACCCTAATTCGACAAGATTAAGCCTAGGGAGGACGAAAATGACCTAATTGTTCATCCAATGACATAAACACACCTATTGATACACAAGATTGGTTAGAAACCCTAATCCGACAAGAATAAGCCTAGGGACGACGAAAATGACCTTATTGTTCATCCAATGGCACAAACACACGTATTGGATGCACAAGATTGGTTAGAAACCCTAATTCGACAAGAATAAGTCTAGGGAGGACGAAAATGACCTAATTGTTCATCCAATGACACAAACACACCTATTGGTACACAAGATTGGTTAGAAACCCTAATTGGACAAGAAGAAACCTAGGGACGACGAAAATGACCTAAATCTTCATCCAATGACACAAACACACCTATTGTATGCACAAGATTGGTTAGAAACCCTAGTTGGACAAGAATTAGCCAAGGGAGGACGAAAATGACCTTAATGTTCATCCAACGATACAAACACACCTATTGGATGCACAAGATTGGTTAGAAACCCTAATTCGACAAGAATAAGCCTAGGGAGGACAAAAATGACCTAATTGTTCATCCAATGACACAAACACACCTATTGGATGCACAAGATTGGTTAGAAACCCTAATTCGATAATAAGAAGCCTAGGGAGGACGAAAATGACCTTATTGTTCATCCAATGACACAAACACACGTATTGGATGCACAAGATTGGTTAGAAACCCTAATTCGACAAGAATAAGTCTAGGGAGGACGAAAATGACCTAATTGTTCATCCAATGACACAAACACACCTATTGAATGCACAAGATTGGTTAGAAACCCTAATTGGACTAGAATAAGCCAAGGGAGGACGAAAATGACTTTAATGTTCATCCAATGACACAAACACACCTATTGGATGCACATGATTGGTTACAAACCCAAATTGGACAAGAATAAGCCTAGGGAGGACGAAAATGACCTAATTATTCATCCAATGACACAAACACACCAATTGGATGCACAAGATTGGTTAGAAACCCTAATTCGATAATAAGAAGCCTAGGGAGGACGAAAATGACCTTATTGTTCATCCAATGACACAAACACACGTATTGGATGCACAAGATTGGTTAGAAACCCTAATTCGACAAGAATAAGTCTAGGGAGGACGAAAATGACCTAATTGTTCATCCAATGACACAAACACACCTATTGGATGCACAAGATTGGTTAGAAACCCTAATTGGACAAGAATAAGCCTAGGGAGGACGAAAATGACCTTAATGTTCATCCAATGACACAAACACACCTATTGGATGCACATGATTGGTTAAAAACCCTAATTGGACAAGAATAAGCCTAGGGAGTACGAAAATGACCTAATTATTCATCCAATGACACAAGCACACCTATTGGTACACAAGATTTGTTAGAAACCCTAATTGGACAAGAAGAAACCTAGGGACGACGAAAATGACCTAAATATTCATCCAATGACACAAACACACCTATTGGATGCACAAGATTGGTTAGAAACCCTAATTGGAAGAGAATACGCCTAGGGAGGACGAAAATGACCCAAATGTTCATCCAATGATACAAACACACCTGTTGGATGCACAAGATTGGTTAGAAACCCTAATTGGACAAGAATAAGCCAAGGGAGGAGGAAAATGACCTAATTGTTCATCCAATGACACAAACACACCTATTGGATGCACAAGATTGGTTAGAAACCCTAGTTGGAAAAGAATTAGCCAAGGGAGGACGAAAATGAAGTTAATGTTCATCCAACGATACAAACACACCTATTGGATGCTCAAGATTGGTTAGAAACCCTAATTCGACAAGAATAAGCCTAGGGACGACGAAAATGACCTAATTGTTCATCCAATGACACAAACACACCTATTGGATGCACAAGATTGGTTAGAAACCCTAATTGGAAGAGAATACGCCTAGGGAGGTCGAAAATGACCTAAATGTTCATCCAATGATACAAACACACCTGTTGGATGCACAAGATTGGTTAGAAACCCTAATTGGACAAGAATAAGCCAAGGGAGGAGGAAAATGACCTAATTGTTCATCCAATGACACAAACACACCTATTGGATGCACAAGATTGGTTAGAAACCCTAGTTGGACAAGAATTAGCCAAGGGAGGACGAAAATGAAGTTAATGTTCATCCAACGATACAAACACACCTATTGGATGCTCAAGATTGGTTAGAAACCCTAATTCGACAAGAATAAGCCTAGGGACGACGAAAATGACCTAATTGTTCATCCAATGACACAAACACACCTATTGGTACACAAGATTGGTTAGAAACCCTAATTGGACAAGAATAAGCCAAGGGAGGACGAAAATGACCTAATTGTTCATCCAATGACACAAACACACCTATTGGATGCACATGATTGGTTAAAAACCCTAATTGGACAAGAATAAGCCTAGGGAGTACGAAAATGACCTAATTATTCATCCAATGACACAAACACACCAATCGGATGCACAAGTTTGGTTAGAAACCCTAATTGGAAGAGAATACACCTAGGAAAGTCGAAAATGACCTACATGTTCATCCAATGATACAAACACACCTGTTGGATGCACAAGATTGGTTAGAAACCCTAATAGGACAAGAATAACCCAAGGGAGGAGGAAAATGACCTAATTGTTCATCCAATGACACAAACACACCTATTGGATGCACAAGATTGGTTAGAAACCCTAATTGGACAAGAATAAGCCAAGGGAGGACGAAAATGACCTAAATGTTCATCCAATGACACAAACACACCTATTGGATGCACATGATTGGTTACAAACCCAAATTGGACAAGAATAAGCCTAGGGAGGACGAAAATGACCTAATTATTCATCCAATGACACAAACACACCAATTGGATGCACAAGATTGATTCGAAACCCTAATTCGACAAGAATAAGCCTAGGGAGGACGAAAATGACCTAATTGTTTATCCAATGACATAAACACACTTATTGGATGCTCAAGATTGGTTAGAAACCCTAATTCGACAAGAATAAGTCTAGGGAGGACGAAAATGACCTAATTGTTCATCCAATGACACAAACATACCTATTGGATGCACAAGATTGGTTAGAAACCCTAATTGGACAAGAATAAGCCAAGGGAGGACGAAAATGACTTTAATGTTCATCCAATGACACAAACACACCTATTGGATGCACATGATTGGTTACAAACCCAAATTGGACAAGAATAAGCCTAGGGAGGACGAAAATGACCTAATTATTCATCCAATGACACAAACACACCAATTGGATGCATAAGATTGGTTAGAAACCCTAATTGGAAGAGAATACGCCTAGGGAGGTCGAAAATGACCTACATGTTCATCCAATGATACAAACACACCTGTTGGATGCACAAGATTGGTTAGCAACCCTAATAGGACAAGAATAAGCCAAGGGAGGAGGAAAGTGACCTAATTGTTCATCCAATGACACAAACACACCTATTGGATGCACAAGATTGGTTAGAAACCCTAATAGGACAAGAATAAGCCAAAGGAGGAGGAAAATGACCTAATTGTTCATCCAATGACACAACACACCTATTGGATGCACAAGATTAGTTAGAAAACCTAATTGGACATGAATAAGCCTAAGGAAGACGAAATTGACCTAATTGTTCATCCAATGACACAAACACACCTATTGGATGCACAACATTGGTTAGAAACCCTAATTCGACAAGAAGAAGCCTAGGGACGACGAAAATGACCTAATTGTTCATCCAATGACACAAACACACCTATTGGTACACAAGATTGGTTAGAAACCCTAATCGGACAAGAATAAGCCTAGGGACGACGAAAATGACCTAAATATTCATCCAATGACACAAACACACCTATTGTATGCACAAGATTAGTTAGAAACCCTAATAGGACAAGAATAAGCCAAAGGAGGAGGAAAATGACCTAATTGTTCATCCAATGACACAACACACCTATTGGATGCACAAGATTAGTTAGAAAACCTAATTGGACATGAATAAGCATAAGGAAGACGAAATTGACCTAATTGTTCATCCAATGACACAAACACACCTATTGGATGCACAACATTGGTTAGAAACCCTAATTCGACAAGAAGAAGCCTAGGGACGACGAAAATGACCTAATTGTTCATCCAATGACACAAACACACCTATTGGTACACAAGATTGGTTAGAAACCCTAATCGGACAAGAATAAGCCTAGGGACGACGAAAATGACCTAAATATTCATCCAATGACACAAACACACCTATTGTATGCACAAGATTAGTTAGAAACCCTAATTCGACAAGAATAAGCCTAGGGATGACCAAAATGACCTAATTGTACATCCAACGACACAAACACACCTATTGTATGCACAAGATTAGTTAGAAACCCTAATTCGACAAGAATAAGCCTAGGGATGACCAAAATGACCTAATTGTACATCCAACGACACAAACACACCTATTGGATGCACAAGATTGGTTAGAAACCCTAATTCGACAAGAATAAGCCTAGGGAGGACGAAAAGGACCTAAATGTTCATCCAATGACACAAACACACCTATTGGATGCACAAGATTGGTTAGAAACCCTAATTGGACAAGAATAAGCCAAGGGAGGACGAAAATGACTTTAATGTTCATCCAATGACACAAACACACCTATTGGATGCACATGATTGGTTACAAACCCAAATTGGAAGAGAATACGCCTAGGGAGGTCGAAAATGACCTACATGTTCATCCGATGATACAAACACACCTGTTGGATGCACAAGATTGGTTAGCAACCCTAATAGGATAAGAATAAGCCAAGGGAGGAGGAAAGTGACCTAATTGTTCATCCAATGACACAAACACACCTATTGGATGCACAAGATTGGTTAGAAACCCTAATTCGACAAGAATAAGCCTAGGGAGGACAAAAATGACCTAATTGTTCACCCAATGACACAAACACACCTATTGGATGCACAAGATTGGTTAGAAACCCTAATTCGACAAGAAGAAGCCTAGGGACGACGAAAATGACCTAATTGTTCATCCAATGACACAAACACACCTATTGGTACACAAGATTGGTTAGAAACCCTAATTGGACAACAATAAGCCTAGGGACGACGAAAATAACCTAAATATTCATCCAATGACACAAACACACCTATTGTATGCACAAGATTAGTTAGAAACCCTAATTCGACAAGAATAAGCCTAGGGAGGACGAAAATGACCTAATTGTTCATCCAACGACATAAACACACCTATTGGATGCTCAAGATTGGTTAGAAACCCTAATTCGACAAGAATAAGTCTAGGGAGGACGAAAATGACCTAATTGTTCATCCAATGACACAAACACACCTATTGGATGCACAAGATTGGTTAGAAACCCTAATTGGACAAGAATAAGCCAAGGGAGGACGAAAATGACTTTAATGTTCATCCAATGACACAAACACACCTATTGGATGCACATGATTGGTTAGAAACCCTAATTCGACCAGATTAAGCCTAGGGAGGACGAAAATGACCTAATTGTTCATCCAATGACACAAACACACCTATTGGATGCACAAGATTGGTTAGAAACCCTAATTGGACAAGAATAAGCCAAGGGAGGACGAAAATGACCTTAATGTTCATCCAATGACACAAACACACCTATTGGATGCACATGATTGGTTAAAAACCCTAATTGGACAAGAATAAGCCTAGGGAGTACGAAAATGACCTAATTATTCATCCAATGACACAAACACACCAATCGGACGCACAAGATTGGTTAGAAACCCTAATTGTAAGAGAATAAACCTAGGGAGGTCGAAAATCACCTACATGTTCATCCAATGATACAAACACACCTGTTGGATGCATAAGATTGGTTAGAAACCCTAATAGGACAAGAATAACCCAAGGCAGGAGGAAAATGACCTAATTGTTCATCCAATGAAACAAACACACCTATTGGATGCACAAGATTGGTTAGAAACCCTAATTGGACATGAATAAGCATAGCGAAAACGAAAATGACCTAATTGTTCATCCAATGACACAAACACACCTATTGGATGCACAAGATTGGTTAGAAACCCTAATAGGACAAAGAATAAGCCAAGGGAGGATGAAAATGACCTAATTGTTCATCGAATGACAGAAACACACCTATTGGATGCACAAGATTGGTTAGAAACCCTAATTGAACAAGAATAAGCCTTGGGAGGTCGAAAATGACCTAATTGTTCATCCAATGACACAAACACACCTATTGGATGCACAAGATTGGTTAGAAACCCTAATTGGACAAGAATAACCCCAGGGAGGTCGAAAATGATCTAAATGTTCATCCAACGACACAAGCGCACCTATTGGATGCACAAGATTGGTTAGAAACCCTAATTCGACAAGAATAAGCCTAGGGAGGACGAAAATGACCTAATTGTTCATCCAATGACACAAGACACACCTATTGGATGCACAAGATTGGTTAGAAACCCTAATTGGACAAGAATAAGCCAAGGGAGGGCGAAAATATCCTTAATGTTCATCCAACGAAACAAACACACCTATTGGATGCACATGATTGGTTACAAACCCAAATTGGACAAGAATAAGCCTAGGGAGGACGAAAATGACCTAATTATTCATCCAATGACACAAACACACCAATTGGATGCACAAGATTGGTTAGAAACCCTAATTGGAAGAGAATACGCCTAGGGAGGTCGAAAATGACCTACATGTTCATCCAATGATACAAACACACCTGTTGGATGCACAAGATTGGTTAGCAACCCTAATAGGACAAGAATAAGCCAAGGGAGGAGGAAAGTGACCTAATTGTTCATCCAATGACACAAACACACCTATTGGATGCACAAGATTGGTTAGAAACCCTAATAGGACAAGAATAAGCCAAAGGAGGAGGAAAATGACCTAATTGTTCATCCAATGACACAACACACGTATTGGATGCACAAGATTAGTTAGAAAACCTAATTGGACATGAATAAGCATAAGGAAGACGAAATTGACCTAATTGTTCATCCAATGACACAAACACACCTATTGGTACACAAGATTGGTTAGAAATCCTAATTGGACAAGAAAAAGCTTAGGGACGACGAAAATGACCTAAATATTCATCCAATGACACAAACACACCTATTGTATGCACAAGATTAGTTAGAAACCCTAATTCGACAAGAATAAGCCTAGGGATGACCAAAATGACCTAATTGTACATCCAACGACACAAACACACCTATTGGATGCACAAGATTGGTTAGAAACCCTAATTCGACAAGAATAAGCCTAGGGAGGACGAAAATGACCTAAATGTTCATCCAATGACATAAACACACCTATTGGATGCACAAGATTGGTTAGAAACCCTAATTCGACAAGAATAAGCCTAGGGAGGACAAAAATGACCTAATTGTTCACCCAATGACACAAACACACCTATTGGATGCACAAGATTGGTTAGAAACCCTAATTCGATTATAAGAAGCCTAGGGAGGACGAAAAGGACCTTATTGTTCATCCAATGACACAAACACACGTATTGGATGCACAAGATTGGTTAGAAACCCTAATTCGACAAGAATAAGTCTAGGGAGGACGAAAATGACCTAATTGTTCATCCAATGACACAAACACACCTATTGGATGCACAAGATTGGTTAGAAACCCTAATTGGACAAGAATAAGCCAAGGGAGGACGAAAATGACTTTAATGTTCATCCAATGACACAAACACACCTATTGGATGCACATGATTAGTTACAAACCCAAATTGGACAAGAATAAGCCTAGGGAGGATGAAAATGACCTAATTATTCATCCAATGACACAAACACACCTATTGGTACACAAGATTGGTTAGAAACCCTAATTGGACAAGAATAAGCCTAGGGACGACAAAAATGACCTAAATATTTATCCAATGACACAAACACACCTATTGTATGCACAAGATTAGTTAGAAACCCTAATTCGACAAGAATAAGCCTAGGGATGACCAAAATGACCTAATTGTACATCCAACGACACAAACACACCTATTGGATGCACAAGATTGGTTAGAAACCCTAATTCGACAAGAATAAGCCTAGGGAGGACGAAAATGACCTAAATGTTCATCCAATGACATAAACACACCTATTGGATGCACAAGATTGGTTAGAAACCCTAATTCGACAAGAAGAAGCCTAGGGACGACGAAAATGACCTAATTGTTCATCCAATGACACAAACACACCTATTGGTACACAAGATTGGTTAGAAACCCTAATTGGACAAGAATAAGCCTAGGGACGACGAAAATGACCTAAATATTTATCCAATGACACAAACACACCTATTGTATGCACAAGATTAGTTAGAAACCCTGATTCGACAAGAATAAGCCTAGGGATGACCAAAATGACCTAATTGTACATCCAACGACACAAACACACCTATTGGATGCACAAGATTGGTTAGAAACCCTAATTCGACAAGAATAAGCCTAGGGAGGACGAAAATGACCTTATTGTTCATCCAATGACACAAACACACGTGTTGGATGCACAAGATTGGTTAGAAACCCTAATTCGACAAGAATAAGTCTAGGGAGGACGAAAATGACCTAATTGTTCATCCAATGACACAAACACACCTATTGGATGCACAAGATTGGTTAGAAACCCTAATTGGACAAGAATAAGCCAAGGGAGGACGAAAATGACTTTAATGTTCATCCAATGACACAAACACACCTATTGGATGCACATGATTGGTTACAAACCCAAATTGGACAAGAATAAGCCTAGGGAGGACGAAAATGACCTAATTATTCATCCAATGACACAAACACACCAATTGGATGCACAAGATTGGTTAGAAACCCTAATTGGAAGAGAATACGCCTAGGGAGGTCGAAAATGACCTACATGTTCATCCAATGATACAAACACAACTGTTGGATGCACAAGATTGGTTAGCAACCCTAATAGGATAAGAGTAAGCCAAGGGAGGAGGAAAGTGACCTAATTGTTCATCCAATGACACAAACACACCTATTGGATGCACAAGATTGGTTAGAAATCCTAATAGGACAAGAATAAGCCAAAGGAGGAGGAAAATGACCTAATTGTTCATCCAATGACACAACACACCTATTGGATGCACAAGATTAGTTAGAAAATCTAATTGGACATGAATAAGCATAAGGAAGACGAAATTGACCTAATTGTTCATCCAATGACACAAACACACCTATTGGATGCACAACATTGGTTAGAAACCCTAATTCGACAAGAATAAGCCAAGGGAGGACGAAAATGACCTAATTGTTCATCCAATGACACAAACACACCTATTGGATGCACAAGATTGGTTAGAAACCCTAATTCGACAAGAAGAAGCCTAGGGACGACGAAAATGACCTAATTGTTCATCCAATGACACAAACACACCTATTGGTACACAAGATTGGTTAGAAACCCTAATTGGACAAGAATAAGCCTAGGGACGACGAAAATGACCTAAATATTCATCCAATGACACAAACACACCTATTGTATGCACAAGATTGGTTAGAAACCCTAATTCGACAAGAATAAGCCTAGGGAGGACGAAAATGACCTAATTGTTCATCCAATGACACAAACACACCTATTGGATGCACAAGATTGGTTAGAAACCCTAATTGGACAAGAATAAGCCAAGGGAGGACGAAAATGACCTTAATGTTCATCCAATGACACAAGCACACCTATTGGATGCACATGATTGGTTAAAAACCCTAATTGGACAAGAATAAGCCTAGGGAGTACGAAAATGACCTAATTATTCATCCAACGACACAAACACACCTATTGGATGCACAAGATTGGTTAGAAACCCTAATTCGACAAGAATAAGCCTAGGGAGGACGAAAATGACCTAATTGTTCATCCAATGACACAAACACACCTATTGGATGCACAAGATTGGTTAGAAACCCTAATTGAACAAGAAGAAGCCTAGGGACGACGAAAATGACCTAAATATTCATCCAATGACACAAACACACCTATTGTATGCACAAGATTAGTTAGAAACCCTAATTCGACAAGAATAAGCCTAGGGAGGACAAAAATGACCTAATTGTACATCCAACGACACAAACAGACCTATTGGATGCAACAGATTGGTTAGAAACCCTAATTGGACAAGAATAAGCCTAGGGACGACGAAAATGACCTAAATATTCATCCAATGACACAAACACACCTATTGTATGCACAAGATTAGTTAGAAACCCTAATTCGACAAGAATAAGCCTAGGGATGACCAAAATGACCTAATTGTACATCCAACGACACAAACACACCTATTGGATGCACAAGATTGGTTAGAAACCCTAATTCGACAAGAATAAGCCTAGGGAGGACGAAAATGACCTAAATGTTCATCCAATGACATAAACACACCTATTGGATGCACAAGATTGGTTAGAAACCCTAATTCGACAAGAATAAGCCTAGGGAGGACAAAAATGACCTAATTGTTCACCCAATGACACAAATACACCTATTGGATGCACAAGATTGGTTACAAACCCTAGTTCGATTATAAGAAGCCTAGGGAGGACGAAAATGACCTTATTGTTCATCCAATGACACAAACACACGTATTGGATGCACAAGATTGGTTAGAAACCCTAATTCGACAAGAATAAGTCTAGGGAGGACGAAAATGACTTAATTGTTCATCCAATGACACAAACACACCTATTGGATGCACAAGATTGGTTAGAAACCCTAATTCGACAAGAAGAAGCCTAGGGACGACGAAAATGACCTAATTGTTCATCCAATGACACAAACACACCTATTGGTACACAAGATTGGTTAGAAACCCTAATCGGACAAGAATAAGCCTAGGGACGACGAAAATGACCTAAATATTCATCCAATGACACAAACACACCTATTGTATGCACAAGATTAGTTAGAAACCCTAATTCGACAAGAATAAGCCTAGGGATGACCAAAATGACCTAATTGTACATCCAACGACACAAACACACCTATTGGATGCACAAGATTGGTTAGAAACCCTAATTCGACAAGAATAAGCCTAGGGAGGACGAAAATGACCTAAATGTTCATCCAACGACATAAACACACCTATTGGATGCACAAGATTGGTTAGAAACCCTAGTTCGATTATAAGAAGCCTAGGGAGGACGAAAATGACCTTATTGTTCATCCAATGACACAAACACACGTATTGGATGCACAAGATTGGTTAGAAACCCTAATTCGACAAGAATAAGTCTAGGGAGGACGAAAATGACCTAATTGTTCATCCAATGACACAAACACACCTATTGGATGCACAAGATTGGTTAGAAACCCTAGTTGGACAAGAATTAGCCAAGGGAGGACGAAAATGACCTTAATGTTCATCCAACGATACAAACACACCTATTGGATGCACAAGATTGGTTAGAAACCCTAATTCGACAAGAATAAGCCTAGGGAGGACAAAAATGACCTAATTGTTCACCCAATGACACAAACACACCTATTGGATGCACAAGATTGGTTAGAAACCCTAATTGGACAAGAATAAGCCAAGGGAGGACGAAAATGACTTTAATGTTCATCCAATGACACAAACACACCTATTGTATGCACAAGATTAGTTAGAAACCCTAATTCGACAAGAATAAGCCTAGGGATGACCAAAATGACCTAATTGTACATCCAACGACACAAACACACCTATTGGATGCACAAGATTGGTTAGAAACCCTAATTCGACAAGAATAAGCCTAGGGAGGACGAAAATGACCTAAATGTTCATCCAATGACACAAACACACCTATTGGATGCACAAGATTGGTTAGAAACCCTAATTCGACAAGAATAAGCCTAGGGAGGACAAAAATGACCTAATTGTTCACCCAATGACACAAACACACCTATTGGATGCACAAGATTGGTTAGAAACCCTAATTGGACAAGAATAAGCCAAGGGAGGACGAAAATGACTTTAATGTTCATCCAATGACACAAACACACCTATTGGATGCACATGATTGGTTACAAACCCAAATCGGACAAGAATAAGCCTAGGGAGGACGAAAATGACCTAATTATTCATCAAATGACACAAACACACCAATTGGATGCACAAGATTGGTTAGAAACCCTAATTGGAAGAGAATACGCCTAGGGAGGTCGAAAATGACCTACATGTTCATCCAATGATACAAACACACATGTTGGATGCACAAGATTGGTTAGCAACCCTAATAGGACAAGAATAAGCCAAGGGAGGAGGAAAGTGACCTAATTGTTCATCCAATGACACAAACACACCTATTGAATGCACAAGATTGGTTAGAAACCCCAATAGGACAAGAATAAGCCAAAGGAATTGTTCATCCAATGACACAACACACCTATTGGATGCACAAGATTAGTTAGAAAACCGAATTGGACATGAATAAGCATAAGGAAGACGAAATTGACCTAATTGTTCATCCAATGACACAAACACACCTATTGGATGCACAAGATTGGTTAGAAACCCTAATTCGACAAGAATAAGCCTAGGGAGGACAAAAATGACCTAATTGTTCATCCAACGACACAAACACACCTATTGGATGCACATGATTGATTAAAAACCCTAATTCGACAAGAAGAAGCCTAGGGACGACGAAAATGACCTAATTGTTCATCCAATGACACAAACACACCTATTGGTACACAAGATTGGTTAGAAACCCTAATTGGACAAGAAGAAGCCTAGGGACGACAAAAATGACCTAATTGTTCATCCAATGACACAAACACACCTATTGGTACACAAGATTTGTTAGAAACCCTAATTGGACAAGAAGAAACCTAGGGACGACGAAAATGACCTAAATATTCATCCAATGACACAAACACACCTATTGGATGCACAAGATTGGTTAGAAGCCCTAATTAGAAGAGAATACGCCTAGGGAGGTCGAAAATGACCTAAATGTTCATCCAATGATACAAACACACCTGTTGGATGCACAAGATTGGTTAGAAACCCTAATTGGACAAGAATAAGCCAAGGGAGGAGGAAAATGACCTAATTGTTCATCCAATGACACAAACACACCTATTGGATGCACAAGATTGGTTAGAAACCCTAGTTGGACAAGAATTAGCCAAGGGAGGACGAAAATGACCTTAATGTTCATCCAACGATACAAACACACCTATTGGATGCTCAAGATTGGTTAGAAACCCTAATTCGACAAGAATAAGCCTAGGGACGTTGAAAATGACCTAATTGTTCATCCAATGACACAAACACACCTATTGGTACACAAGATTGGTTAGAAACCCTAATTGGACAAGAATAAGCCAAGGGAGGACGAAAATGACCTAATTGTTCATCCAATGACACAAACACGCCTATTGGATGCACAAGATTGGTTAGAAACCCTAATTCGACAAGAAGAAGCCTAGGGAGGAGGAAAATGACCTAATTGTTCATCCAATGACATAAACACACCTATTGGTACACAAGATTGGTTAGAAACCCTAATTGGACAAGAAGAAACCTAGGGACGACGAAAATGACCTAAATATTCATCCAATGACACAAATACACCTATTGGATGCACAAGATTGGTTAGAAACCCTAATTGGAAGAGAATACGCCTAGGGAGGTCGAAAATGACCTAAATGTTCATCCAATGATACAAACACACCTGTTGGATGCACAAGATTGGTTAGAAACCCTAATTGGACAAGAATAAGCCAAGGGAGGAGGAAAATGACCTAATTGTTCATCCAATGACACAAACACACCTATTGGTACACAAGATTGGTTAGAAACCCTAATTGGACAAGAAGAAGCCTAGGGACGACGAAAATGACCTAATTGTTCATCCAATGACACAAACACACCTATTGGTACACAAGATTGGTTAAAAACCCTAATTGGACAAGAAGAAGCCTAGGGACGACGAAAATGACCTAATTGTTCATCCAATGACACAAACACACCTATTGGTACACAAGATTGGTTAGAAACCCTAATTGGACAAGAAGAAGCCTAGGGACGACGAAAATGAACTAATTGTTCATCCAATGACACAAACACACCTATTGGTACACAAGATTGGTTAGAAACCCTAATTGGACAAGAAGAAGCCTAGGGACGACGAAAATGACCTAAATATTCATCCAATGACACAAACACACCTATTGTATGCACAAGATTGGTTAGAAACCCTAATTCGACAAGAATAAGCCTAGGGAGGACGAAAATGCCCTAATTGTTCATCCAATGACACAAACACACCTATTGGATGCACAAGATTGGTTAGAAACCCTAATTGGACAAGAATAAGCCAAGGGAGGACGAAAATGACCTTAATGTTCATCCAATGACACAAACACAGCTATTGGATGCACATGATTGGTTAAAAACCCTAATTGGACAAGAATAAGCCTAGGGAGTACGAAAATGACCTAATTATTCATCCAATGACACAAACACACCAATCGGATGCACAAGTTTGGTTAGAAACCCTAATTGGAAGAGAATACACCTAGGGAGGTCGAAAATGACCTACATATTCATCCAATGATACAAACACACCTGTTGGATGCACAAGATTGGTTAGAAACCCTAATAGGACAAGAATAACCCAAGGGAGGAGGAAAATGACCTAATTGTTCATCCAATGACACAAACACACCTATTGGATGCACAAGATTGGTTAGAAACCCTAATTGGACATGAATAAGCGTAGCGAAGACGAAAATGACCTAATTGTTCATCCAATGACACAAACACACCTATTGGATGCACAAGATTGGTTAGAAACCCTAATTGGACAAGAATAAGCCAAGGGAGGACGAAAATGACCTAATTGTTCATCCAATGACACAAGCACACCTATTGTATGCACAAGATTAGTTAGGAACCCAAATTCGACAAGAATAAGCCTACGGAGGACAAAAATGACCTAATTGTGCATCCAACGACACAAACACACCTATTGGATGCACAAGATTGGTTAGAAACCCTAATTCGACAAGAATAAGCCTAGGGAGGACAAAAATGACCTAATTGTTCATCCAACGACACAAACACACCTATTGGATGCACATGATTGGTTAAAAACCCTAATTCGACAAGAAGAAGCCTAGGGACGACGAAAATGACCTAATTGTTCATCCAATGACACAAACACACCTATTGGTACACAAGATTGGTTAGAAACCCTAATTGGACAAGAAGAAGCCTAGGGACGACGAAAATGACCTAATTGTTCATCCAATGACACAAACACACCTATTGGTACACAAGATTGGTTAGAAACCCTAATTCGACAAAAATAAGCCTAGGGAGGACGAAAATGACCTTAATGTTCATCCAATGACACAAACACACCTATTGGATGCACATGATTGGTTAAAAACCCTAATTGGACAAGAATAAGCCTAGGGAGTACGAAGATGACCTAATTATTCATCCAATGACACAAACACACCTATTGGTACACAAGATTTGTTAGAAACCCTAATTGGACAAGAAGAAACCTAGGGACGACGAAAATGACCTAAATATTCATCCAATGACACAAACACACCTATTGGATGCACAAGATTGGTTAGAAACCCTAATTGGAAGAGAATACGCCTAGGGAGGTCGAAAATGACCTAAATGTTCATCCAATGATACAAACACACCTGTTGGATGCACAAGATTGGTTAGAAACCCTAATTGGACAAGAATAAGCCAAGGGAGGAGGAAAATGACCTAATTGTTCATCCAATGACACAAACACACCTATTGGATGCACAAGATTGGTTAGAAACCCTAATTCGACAAGAAGAAGCCTAGGGAGGAGGAAAATGACCTAATTGTTCATCCAATGACATAAACACACCTATTGGTACACAAGATTGGTTAGAAACCCTAATTGGACAAGAAGAAACCTAGGGACGACGAAAATGACCTAAATATTCATCCAATGACACAAACACACCTATTGGATGCACAAGATTGGTTAGAAACCCTAATTCGACAAGAAGAAGCCTAGGGAAGAGGAAAATGACCTAATTGTTCATCCAATGACATAAACACACCTATTGGTACACAAGATTGGTTAGAAACCCTAATTGGACAAGAAGAAACCTAGGGACGACGAAAATGACCTAAATATTCATCCAATGACACAAACACACCTATTGGATGCACAAGATTGGTTAGAAACCCTAATTCGACAAGAAGAAGCCTAGGGAAGAGGAAAATGACCTAATTGTTCATCCAATGACATAAACACACCTATTGGTACACAAGATTGGTTAGAAACCCTAATTGGACAAGAAGAAACCTAGGGACGACGAAAATGACCTAAATATTCATCCAATGACACAAACACACCTATTGGATGCACAAGATTGGTTAGAAACCCTAATTGGAAGAGAATACGCCTAGGGAGGTCGAAAATGACCTAAATGTTCATCCAATGATACAAACACACACCTGTTGGATGCACAAGATTGGTTAGAAACCCTAATTGGACAAGAATAAGCCAAGGGAGGAGGAAAATGACCTAATTGTTCATCCAATGACACAAACACACCTATTGGTACACAAGATTGGTTAGAAACCCTAATTGGACAAGAAGAAGCCTAGGGACGACGAAAATGACCTAAATATTCATCCAATGACACAAACACACCTATTGTATGCACAAGATTAGTTAGAAACCCTAATTCGACAAAAATAAGCCTAGGGAGGACGAAAATGACCTTAATGTTCATCCAATGACACAAACACACCTATTGGATGCACATGATTGGTTAAAAACCCTAATTGGACAAGACTAAGCCTAGGGAGTACCAAAATGACCTAATTGTTCATCCAATGACACAAACACACCTATTGGATGCACAAGATTGGTTAGAAACCCTAATTCGACAAGAAGAAGCCTAGGGAGGAGGAAAATGACCTAATTGTTCATCCAATGACATAAACACACCTATTGGTACACAAGATTGGTTAGAAACCCTAATTGGACAAGAAGAAACCTAGGGACGACGAAAATGACCTAAATATTCATCCAATGACACAAACACACCTATTGTATGCACAAGATTAGTTAGAAACCCTAATTCGACAAAAATAAGCCTAGGGAGGACGAAAATGACCTTAATGTTCATCCAATGACACAAACACACCTATTGGATGCACATGATTGGTTAAAAACCCTAATTGGACAAGACTAAGCCTAGGGAGTACCAAAATGACCTAATTGTTCATCCAATGACACAAACACACCTATTGGATGCACAAGATTGGTTAGAAACCCTAATTCGACAAGAAGAAGCCTAGGGAGGAGGAAAATGACCTAATTGTTCATCCAATGACATAAACACACCTATTGGTACACAAGATTGGTTAGAAACCCTAATTGGACAAGAAGAAACCTAGGGACGACGAAAATGACCTAAATATTCATCCAATGACACAAACACACCTATTGTATGCACAAGATTGGTTAGAAACCCTAGTTGGACAAGAATTAGCCAAGGGAGGACGAAAATGACCTTAATGTTCATCCAACGATACAAACACACCTATTGGATGCACAAGATTGGTTAGAAACCCTAATTCGACAAGAATAAGCCTAGGGAGGACAAAAATGACCTAATTGTTCACCCAATGACACAAACACACCTATTGGATGCACAAGATTGGTTAGAAACCCTAATTGGAAGAGAATACGCCTAGGGAGGTCGAAAATGACCTAAATGTTCATCCAATGATACAAACACACCTGTTGGATGCACAAGATTGGTTAGAAACCCTAATTGGACAAGAATAAGCCAAGGGTGGAGGAAAATGACGTAATTGTTCATCCAATGACACAAACACACCTATTGGATGCACAAGATTGGTTAGAAACCCTAATTTGACAAGAATAAGCATAGGGAAGACGAAAATGACCTAATTGTGCATCCAACGACACAAACACACCTATTGGATGCACAAGATTGGTTAGAAACCCTAATTCGACAAGAATAAGTCTAGGGAGGACGAAAATGACCTAATTGTTCATCCAATGACATAAACACACCTATTGGATGCACAAGATTGGTTAGAAACCCTAATTCGACAAGAATAAGCCTAGGGAGGACGAAAATGACCTAATTGTTCATCCAATGACATAAACACACCTATTGGATGCACAAGATTGGTTAGAAACCCTAATTGGACAAGAATAAGCCAAGGGAGGACGAAAATGACCTAATTGTTCATCCAATGACACAAGCACACCTATTGTATGCACAAGATTAGTTAGGAACCCAAATTCGACAAGAATAAGCCTAGGGAGGACAAAAATGACCTAATTGTGCATCCAACGACACAAACACACCTATTGGATGCACAAGATTGGTTAGAAACCCTAATTCGAAAAGAATAAGCCTAGGGAGGACGAAAATGACCTAATTGTTCACCCAATGACACAAACACACCTATTGGATGCACAAGATTGGTTAGAAACCCTAATTGGACAAGAATAAGCCAAGGGAGGACGAAAATGACTTTAATGTTCTTCCAATGACACAAACACACCTATTGGATGCACATGATTGGTTACAAAGCCAAATTGGACAAGAATAAGCCTAGGGAGGACGAAAATGACCTAATTGTTCATCCAATGACACAAACACACCAATTGGATGCACAAGATTGGTTAGAAACCCTAATTGGAAGAGAATACGCCTAGGGAGGTCGAAAATGACCTAATTGTTCATCCAATGTTACAAACACACATGTTGGATGCACAAGATTGGTTAGCAACCCTAATAGGACAAGAATAAGCCAAGGGAGGAGGAAAGTGACCTAATTGTTCATCCAATGACACAAACACACCTATTGAATGCACAAGATTGGTTAGAAAACCTAATTGGACATGAATAAGCATAAGGAAGACGAAATTGACCTAATTGTTCATCCAATGACACAAACACACCTATTGGATGCACAAGATTGGTTAGAAACCCTAATTCGACAAGAATAAGCCTAGGGAGGACAAAAATGACCTAATTGTTCATCCAACGACACAAACACACCTATTGGATGCACATGATTGGTTAAAAACCCTAATTCGACAAGAAGAAGCCTAGGGACGACGAAAATGACCTAATTGTTCATCCAATGACACAAACACACCTATTGGTACACAAGATTGGTTAGAAACCCTAATTGGACAAGAAGAAGCCTAGGGACGACGAAAATGAACTAATTGTTCATCCAATGACACAAACACACCTATTGGTACACAAGATTGGTTAGAAACCCTAATTGGACAAGAAGAAGCCTAGGGACGACGAAAATGACCTAAATATTCATCCAATGACACAAACACACCTATTGTATGCACAAGATTGGTTAGAAACCCTAATTCGACAAGAATAAGCCTAGGGAGGACGAAAATGCCCTAATTGTTCATCCAATGACACAAACACACCTATTGGATGCACAAGATTGGTTAGAAACCCTAATTGGACAAGAATAAGCCAAGGGAGGACGAAAATGACCTTAATGTTCATCCAATGACACAAACACAGCTATTGGATGCACATGATTGGTTAAAAACCCTAATTGGACAAGAATAAGCCTAGGGAGTACGAAAATGACCTAATTATTCATCCAATGACACAAACACACCAATCGGATGCACAAGTTTGGTTAGAAACCCTAATTGGAAGAGAATACACCTAGGGAGGTCGAAAATGACCTACATATTCATCCAATGATACAAACACACCTGTTGGATGCACAAGATTGGTTAGAAACCCTAATAGGACAAGAATAACCCAAGGGAGGAGGAAAATGACCTAATTGTTCATCCAATGACACAAACACACCTATTGGATGCACAAGATTGGTTAGAAACCCTAATTGGACATGAATAAGCATAGCGAAGACGAAAATGACCTAATTGTTCATCCAATGACACAAACACACCTATTGGATGCACAAGATTGGTTAGAAACCCTAATTGGACAAGAATAAGCCAAGGGAGGACGAAAATGACCTAATTGTTCATCCAATGACACAAGCACACCTATTATTGTATGCACAAGATTAGTTAGGAACCCAAATTCGACAAGAATAAGCCTAGGGAGGACAAAAATGACCTAATTGTGCATCCAACGACACAAACACACCTATTGGATGCACAAGATTGGTTAGAAACCCTAATTCGACAAGAATAAGCCTAGGGAGGACGAAAATGACCTAATTGTTCATCCAATGACATAAACACACCTATTGGATGCACAAGATTGGTTAGAAACCCTAATTCGAAAAGAATAAGCCTAGGGAGGACGAAAATGACCTAATTGTTCATCCAATGACATAAACACACCTATTGGATGCAAGGGATTGGTTAGAAACCCTAATTCGACAAGAATAAGCCTAGGGAGGACGAAAATGCCCTAATTGTTCATCCAATGACACAAACACACCTATTGGATGCACAAGATTGGTTAGAAACCCTAATTGGACAAGAATAAGCCAAGGGAGGACGAAAATGACCTTAATGTTCATCCAATGACACAAACACACCTATTGGATGCACATGATTGGTTAAAAACCCTAATTTGACAAGAATAAGCCTAGGGAGTACGAAAATGACCTAATTATTCATCCAATGACACAAACACACCAATCGGATGCACAAGTTTGGTTAGAAACCCTAATTGGAAGAGAATACACCTAGGGCGGTCGAAAATGACCTACATGTTCATCCAATGATACAAACACACCTGTTGGATGCACAAGATTGGTTAGAAACCCTAATAGGACAAGAATAACCCAAGGGAGGAGGAAAATGACCTAATTGTTCATCCAATGACACAAACACACCTATTGGATGCACAAGATTGGTTAGAAACCCTAATTGGACATGAATAAGCATAGGGAAGACGAAAATGACCTAATTGTTCATCCAATGACACAAACACACCTATTGGATGCACAAGATTGGTTAGAAACCCTAATTGGACAAGAATAAGCCAAGGGAGGACGAAAATGACCTAATTGTTCATCCAATGACACAAGCACACCTATTGTATGCACAAGATTAGTTAGGAACCCAAATTCGACAAGAATAAGCCTAGGGAGGACAAAAATGACCTAATTGTGCATCCAACGACACAAACACACCTATTGGATGCACAAGATTGGTTAGAAACCCTAATTCGAAAAGAATAAGCCTAGGGAGGACGAAAATGACCTAATTGTTCACCCAATGACACAAACACACCTATTGGATGCACAAGATTGGTTAGAAACCCTAATTGGACAAGAATAAGCCAAGGGAGGACGAAAATGACTTTAATGTTCTTCCAATGACACAAACACACCTATTGGATGCACATGATTGGTTACAAAGCCAAATTGGACAAGAATAAGCCTAGGGAGGACGAAAATGACCTAATTGTTCATCCAATGACACAAACACACCAATTGGATGCACAAGATTGGTTAGAAACCCTAATTGGAAGAGAATACGCCTAGGGAGGTCGAAAATGACCTAATTGTTCATCCAATGTTACAAACACACATGTTGGATGCACAAGATTGGTTAGCAACCCTAATAGGACAAGAATAAGCCAAGGGAGGAGGAAAGTGACCTAATTGTTCATCCAATGACACAAACACACCTATTGAATGCACAAGATTGGTTAGAAACCCTAATAGGACAAGAATAAGCCAAAGGAGGAGGAAAATGACCTAATTGTTCATCCAATGACACAACACACCTATTGGATGCACAAGATTAGTTAGAAAACCTAATTGGACATGAATAAGCATAAGGAAGACGAAATTGACCTAATTGTTCATCCAATGACACAAACACACCTATTGGATGCACAAGATTGGTTAGAAACCCTAATTCGACAAGAATAAGCCTAGGGAGGACAAAAATGACCTAATTGTTCATCCAACGACACAAACACACCTATTGGATGCACATGATTGGTTAAAAACCCTAATTCGACAAGAAGAAGCCTAGGGACGACGAAAATGACCTAATTGTTCATCCAATGACACAAACACACCTATTGGTACACAAGATTGGTTAGAAACCCTAATTGGACAAGAAGAAGCCTAGGGACGACGAAAATGAACTAATTGTTCATCCAATGACACAAACACACCTATTGGTACACAAGATTGGTTAGAAACCCTAATTGGACAAGAAGAAGCCTAGGGACGACGAAAATGACCTAAATATTCATCCAATGACACAAACACACCTATTGTATGCACAAGATTGGTTAGAAACCCTAATTCGACAAGAATAAGCCTAGGGAGGACGAAAATGCCCTAATTGTTCATCCAATGACACAAACACACCTATTGGATGCACAAGATTGGTTAGAAACCCTAATTGGACAAGAATAAGCCAAGGGAGGACGAAAATGACCTTAATGTTCATCCAATGACACAAACACACCTATTGGATGCACATGATTGGTTAAAAACCCTAATTGGACAAGAATAAGCCTAGGGAGTCCGAAAATGACCTAATTATTCATCCAATGACACAAACACACCAATCGGATGCACAAGTTTGGTTAGAAACCCTAATTGGAAGAGAATACACCTAGGGAGGTCGAAAATGACCTACATATTCATCCAATGATACAAACACACTTGTTGGATGCACAAGATTGGTTAGAAACCCTAATAGGACAAGAATAACCCAAGGGAGGAGGAAAATGACCTAATTGTTCATCCAATGACACAAACACACCTATTGGATGCACAAGATTGGTTAGAAACCCTAATTGGACATGAATAAGCATAGCGAAGACGAAAATGACTTAATTGTTCATCCAATGACACAAACACACCTATTGGATGCACAAGATTGGTTAGAAACCCTAATTGGACAAGAATAAGCCAAGGGAGGACGAAAATGACCTAATTGTTCATCCAATGACACAAGCACACCTATTGTATGCACAAGATTAGTTAGGAACCCAAATTCGACAAGAATAAGCCTAGGGAGGACAAAAATGACCTAATTGTGCATCCAACGACACAAACACACCTATTGGATGCAAAAGATTGGTTAGAAACCCTAATTCGACAAGAATAAGCCTAGGGAGGACGAAAATGACCTAATTGTTCATCCAATGACACAAACACACCTATTGGATGCACAAGATTGGTTAGAAACCCTAATTGGACAAGAATAAGCCAAGGGAGGACGAAAATGACCTTAATGTTCATCCAATGACACAAGCACACCTATTGGATGCACATGATTGGTTAAAAACCCTAATTGGACAAGAATAAGCCTAGGGAGTACGAAAATGACCTAATTATTCATCCAACGACACAAACACACCTATTGGATGCACAAGATTGGTTAGAAACCCTAATTCGACAAGAATAAGCCTAGGGAGGACGAAAATGACCTAATTGTTCATCCAATGACACAAACACACCTATTGGATGCACAAGATTGGTTAGAAACCCTAATTGAACAAGAAGAAGCCTAGGGACGACGAAAATGACCTAAATATTCATCCAATGACACAAACACACCTATTGGATGCACAAGATTGGTTAGAAACCCTAATTGGACAAGAAGAAGCCTAGGGACGACGAAAATGACCTAAATATTCATCCAATGACACAAACACACCTATTGTATGCACAAGATTGGTTAGAAACCCTAATTCGACAAGAATAAGCCTAGGGAGGACGAAAATGACCTAATTGTTCATCCAATGACACAAACACACCTATTGGATGCACAAGATTGGTTAGAAACCCTAATTCGACAAGAATAAGCCTAGGGAGGACAAAAATGACCTAATTGTTCACCCAATGACACAAACACACCTATTGGATGCACAAGATTGGTTAGAAACCCTAATTGGAAGAGAATACGCCTAGGGAGGACGAAAATGACCTAAATGTTCATCCAATGATACAAACACACCTGTTGGATGCACAAGATTGGTTAGAAACCCTAATTGGACAAGAATAAGCCAAGGGAGGAGGAAAATGACCTAATTGTTCATCCAATGACACAAACACACCTATTGGTACACAAGATTGGTTAGAAACCCTAATTGGACAAGAATAAGCCAAGGGAGGACGAAAATGACCTAATTGTTCATCCAATGACACAAACACACCTATTGGATGCACAAGATTGGTTAGAAACCCTAATTCGACAAGAAGAAGCCTAGGGAGGAGGAAAATGACCTAATTGTTCATCCAATGACACAAACACACCTATTGGATGCACAAGATTGGTTAGAAACCCTAGTTGGACAAAAATAAGCCAAGGGAGGACGAAAATGACCTTAATGTTCATCCAACGATACAAACACACCTATTGGATGCTCAAGATTGGTTAGAAACCCTAATTCGACAAGAATAAGCCTAGGGATGACGAAAATGACCTAATTGTTCATCCAATGACACAAACACACCTATTGGTACACAAGATTGGTTAGAAACCCTAATTGGACAAGAATAAGCCAAGGGAGGACGAAAATGACCTAATTGTTCATCCAATGACACAAACACACCTATTGGATGCACAAGATTGGTTAGAAACCCTAATTCGACAAGAAGAAGCCTAGGGAGGAGGAAAATGACCTAATTGTTCATCCAATGACATAAACACACCTATTGGTACACAAGATTGGTTAGAAACCCTAATTGGACAAGAAGAAACCTAGGGACGACGAAAATGACCTAAATATTCATCCAATGACACAAACACACCTATTGGATGCTCAAGATTGGTTAGAAACCCTAATTCGACAAGAATAAGCCTAGGGACGACGAAAATGACCTAATTGTTCATCCAATGACACAAACACACCTATTGGTACACAAGATTGGTTAGAAACCCTAATTGGACAAGAATAAGCCAAGGGAGGACGAAAATGACCTAATTGTTCATCCAATGATACAAACACACCTGTTGGATGCACAAGATTGGTTAGAAACCCTAATTGGACAAGAATAAGCCAAGGGAGGAGGAAAATGACCTAATTGTTCATCCAATGACACAAACACACCTATTGGATGCACAAGATTGGTTAGAAACCCTAGTTGGACAAGAATTAGCCAAGGGAGGACGAAAATGACCTTAATGTTCATCCAACGATACAAACACACCTATTGGATGCTCAAGATTGGTTAGAAACCCTAATTGGACAAGAATAAGCCAAGGGAGGACGAAAATGACCTAATTGTTCATCCAATGACACAAACACACCTATTGGATGCACAAGATTGGTTAGAAACCCTAATTCGACAAGAAGAAGCCTAGGGAAGAGGAAAATGACCTAATTGTTCATCCAATGACATAAACACACCTATTGGTACACAAGATTGGTTAGAAACCCTAATTGGACAAGAAGAAACCTAGGGACGACGAAAATGACCTAAATATTCATCCAATGACACAAACACACCTATTGGATGCACAAGATTGGTTAGAAACCCTAATTGGAAGAGAATACGCCTAGGGAGGTCGAAAATGACCTAAATGTTCATCCAATGATACAAACACACCTGTTGGATGCACAAGATTGGTTAGAAACCCTAATTGGACAAGAATAAGCCAAGGGAGGAGGAAAATGACCTAATTGTTCATCCAATGACACAAACACACCTATTGGATGCACAAGATTGGTTAGAAACCCTAGTTGGACAAAAATTAGCCAAGGGAGGACGAAAATGACCTTAATGTTCATCCAACGATACAAACACACCTATTGGATGCTCAAGATTGGTTAGAAACCCTAATTCGACAAGAATAAGCCTACGGACGACGAAAATGACCTAATTGTTCATCCAATGACACAAACACACCTATTGGTACACAAGATTGGTTAGAAACCCTAATTGGACAAGAAGAAGCCTAGGGACGACGAAAATGACCTAATTGTTCATCCAATGACACAAACACACCTATTGGTACACAAGATTGGTTAGAAACCCTAATTGGACAAGAAGAAGCCTAGGGACGACGAAAATGACCTAAATATTCATCCAATGACACAAACACACCTACTGTATGCACAAGATTAGTTAGAAACCCTAATTCGACAAGAATAAGTCTAGGGAGGACAAAAATGACCTAATTGTACATCCAACGACACAAACACACCTATTGGATGCACAAGATTGGTTAGAAACCCTAATTCGACAAGAATAAGCCTAGGGAGGACGAAAATGACCTAATTGTTCATCCAATGACATAAACATACCTATTGGATGCACAAGATTGGTTAGAACCCCTAATTGGACAAGAATAAGCCAAGGGAGGACGAAAATGACTTTAATGTTCTTCCAATGACACAAACACACCTATTGGATGCACATGATTGGTTACAAAGCCAAATTGGACAAGAATAAGCCTAGGGAGGACGAAAATGACCTAATTGTTCATCCAATGACACAAACACACCAATTGGATGCACAAGATTGGTTAGAAACCCTAATTGGAAGAGAATACGCCTAGGGAGGTCGAAAATGACCTAATTGTTCATCCAATGTTACAAACACACATGTTGGATGCACAAGATTGGTTAGCAACCCTAATAGGACAAGAATAAGCCAAGGGAGGAGGAAAGTGACCTAATTGTTCATCCAATGACACAAACACACCTATTGAATGCACAAGATTGGTTAGAAACCCTAATAGGACAAGAATAAGCCAAAGGAGGAGGAAAATGACCTAATTGTTCATCCAATGACACAACACACCTATTGGATGCACAAGATTAGTTAGAAAACCTAATTGGACATGAATAAGCATAAGGAAGACGAAATTGACCTAATTGTTCATCCAATGACACAAACACACCTATTGGATGCACAAAATTGGTTAGAAACCCTAATTCGACAAGAAGAAGCCTAGGGACGACGAAAATGACCTAATTGTTCATCCAATGACACAAACACACCTATTGGTACACAAGATTGGTTAGAAACCCTAATTGGACAAGAATAAGCCTAGGGACGACGAAAATGACCTAAATATTCATCCAATGACACAAACACACCTATTGTATGCACAAGATTAGTTAGAAACCCTAATTCGACAAGAATAAGCCTAGGGATGACCAAAATGACCTAATTGTACATCCAACGACACAAACACACCTATTGGATGCACAAGATTGGTTAGAAACCCTAATTCGACAAGAATAAGCCTAGGGAGGACGAAAATGACCTAATTGTTCATCCAATGACATAAACACACGTATTGGATGCACAAGATTGGTTAGAAACCCTAATTTGACAAGAAAAAGCCTAGGGAAGACGAAAATGACCTAATTGTTCATCCAATGACACAAACACACCTATTGGTACACAAGATTGGTTAGAAACCCTTATTGGACAAGAATAAGCCTAGGGACGACGAAAATGACCTAAATATTCATCCAATGACACAAACACACCTATTGTATGCACAAGATTAGTTAGAAACCCTAATTCGACAAGAATAAGCCTAGGGATGACCAAAATGACCTAATTGTACATCCAATGACACAAACACACCTATTGGATGCACAAGATTGGTTAGAAACCCTAATTCGACAAGAATAAGCCTAGGGAGGACGAAAATGACCTAAATGTTCATCCAATGACATAAACACACCTATTGGATGCACAAGATTGGTTAGAAACCCTAATTCGACAAGAATAAGCCTAGGGAGGACAAAAATGACCTAATTGTTCACCCAATGACACAAACACACCTATTGGATGCACAAGATTGGTTAGAAACCCTAATTGGACAAGAATAAGCCAAGGGAGGACGAAAATGACCTTAATGTTCATCCAATGACACAAACACACCTATTGGATGCACATGATTGGTTACAAACCCAAATTGGAAGAGAATACGCCTAGGGAGGTCGAAAATGACCTACATGTTCATCCAATGATACAAACACACCTGTTGGATGCACAAGATTGGTTAGCAACCCTAATAGGATAAGAATAAGCCAAGGGAGGAGGAAAGTGACCTAATTGTTCATCCAATGACACAAACACACCTATTGGATGCACAAGATTGGTTAAAAACCCTAATAGGACAAGAATAAGCCAAAGGAGGAGGAAAATGACCTAATTGTTCATCCAATGACACAACACACCTATTGGATGCACAAGATTAGTTAGAAAACCTAATTGGACATGAATAAGCATAAGGAAGACGAAATTGACCTAATTGTTCATCCAATGACACAAACACACCTATTGGATGCACAAGATTGGTTAGAAACCCTAATTCGACAAGAATAAGCCTAGGGAGGACAAAAATGACCTAATTGTTCATCCAACGACACAAACACACCTATTGGATGCACATGATTGGTTAAAAACCCTAATTCGACAAGAATAAGCCTAGGGAGGACGAAAATGACCTAAATGTTCATCCAATGACACAAACACACCTATTGGTACACAAGATTGGTTAGAAACCCTAATTGGACAAGAAGAAGCCTAGGGACGACGAAAATGACCTAATTGTTCATCCAATGACACAAACACACCTATTGGATGCACAAGATTGGTTAGAAACCCTAATTGGACAAGAATAAGCCAAGGGAGGACGAAAATGACCTAATTGTTCATCCAATGACACAAACACACCTATTGGTACACAAGATTGGTTAGAAACCCTAATTGGACAAGAAGAAGCCTAGGGACGACGAAAATGACCTAAATATTCATCCAATGACACAAACACACCTATTGTATGCACAAGATTAGTTAGAAACCCTAATTCGACAAAAATAAGCCTAGGGAGGACGAAAATGACCTTAATGTTCATCCAATGACACAAACACACCTATTGGATGCACATGATTGGTTAAAAACCCTAATTGGACAAGACTAAGCCTAGGGAGTACCAAAATGACCTAATTGTTCATCCAATGACACAAACACACCTATTGGATGCACAAGATTGGTTAGAAACCCTAATTCGACAAGAAGAAGCCTAGGGAGGAGGAAAATGACCTAATTGTTCATCCAATGACATAAACACACCTATTGGTACACAAGATTGGTTAGAAACCCTAATTGGACAAGAAGAAACCTAGGGACGACGAAAATGACCTAAATATTCATCCAATGACACAAACACACCTATTGGATGCACAAGATTGGTTAGAAACCCTAATTGGAAGAGAATACGCCTAGGGAGGTCGAAAATGACCTAAATGTTCAACCAATGATACAAACACACCTGTTGGATGCACAAGATTGGTTAGAAACCCTAATTGGACAAGAATAAGCCAAGGGAGGAGGAAAATGACCTAATTGTTCATCCAATGACACAAACACACCTATTGGATGCACAAGATTGGTTAGAAACCCTAGTTGGACAAAAATTAGCCAAGGGAGGACGAAAATGACCTTAATGTTCATCCAACGATACAAACACACCTATTGGATGCTCAAGATTGGTTAGAAACCCTAATTCGACAAGAATAAGCCTAGGGATGACGAAAATGACCTAATTGTTCATCCAATGACACAAACACACCTATTGGTACACAAGATTGGTTAGAAACCCTAATTGGACAAGAATAAGCCAAGGGAGGACGAAAATGACCTAATTGTTCATCCAATGACACAAACACACCTATTGGATGCACAAGATTGGTTAGAAACCCTAATTCGACAAGAAGAAGCCTAGGGAGGAGGAAAATGACCTAATTGTTCATCCAATGACATAAACACACCTATTGGTACACAAGATTGGTTAGAAACCCTAATTGGACAAGAAGAAACCTAGGGACGACGAAAATGACCTAAATATTCATCCAATGACACAAACACACCTATTGGTACACAAGATTGGTTAGAAACCCTAATTCGACAAGAATAAGCCTATGGAGGACGAAAATGACCTAATTGTTCATCCAATGACATAAACACACCTATTGGATGCTAGAGATTGGTTAGAAACCCTAATTCGACAAGAAGAAGCCTAGGGACGACGAAAATGACCTAAATATTCATCCATTGACACAAACACACCTATTGTATGCACAAGATTAGTTAGAAACCGTAATTCGACAAGAATAAGCCTAGGGAGGACAAAAATGACCTAATTGTACATCCAACGACACAAACACACCTATTGGATGCACAAGATTGGTTAAAAACCCTAATTCGACAAGAATAAGCCTAGGGAGGACAAAAATGACCTAATTGTACATCCAACGACACAAACACACCTATTGGATGCACAAGATTGGTTAGAAACCCTAATTCGACAAGAATAAGCCTAGGGACGACGAAAATGACCTAATTGTTCATCCAATGACATAAACATACCTATTGGATGCACAAGATTGGTTAGAAACCCTAATTCGACAAGAATAAGCCAAGGGAGGACGAAAATGCCCTAATTGTTCATCCAATGACACAAACACACCTATTGGTACACAAGATTGGTTAGAAACCCTAATTGGACAAGAAGAAGCCTAGGGACGACGAAAATGACCTAAATATTCATCCAATGACACAAACACACCTACTGTATGCACAAGATTAGTTAGAAACCCTAATTCGACAAGAATAAGTCTAGGGAGGACAAAAATGACCTAATTGTACATCCAACGACACAAACACACCTATTGGATGCACAAGATTGGTTAGAAACCCTAATTCGACAAGAATAAGCCTA
>JBBPBS010000244.1:134320-181448 GCA_037974835.1 Cicer judaicum
TCCAATGACACAAACACACCTATTGGATGCACATGATTGGTTACAAAGCCAAATTGGACAAGAATAAGCCTAGGGAGGACGAAAATGACCTAATTGTTCATCCAATGACACAAACACACCAATTGGATGCACAAGATTGGTTAGAAACCCTAATTGGAAGAGAATACGCCTAGGGAGGTCGAAAATGACCTAATTGTTCATCCAATGTTACAAACACACATGTTGGATGCACAAGATTGGTTAGCAACCCTAATAGGACAAGAATAAGCCAAGGGAGGAGGAAAGTGACCTAATTGTTCATCCAATGACACAAACACACCTATTGAATGCACAAGATTGGTTAGAAACCCTAATAGGACAAGAATAAGCCAAAGGAGGAGGAAAATGACCTAATTGTTCATCCAATGACACAACACACCTATTGGATGCACAAGATTAGTTAGAAAACCTAATTGAACATGAATAAGCATAAGGAAGACGAAATTGACCTAATTGTTCATCCAATGACACAAACACACCTATTGGATGCACAAGATTGGTTAGAAACCCTAATTCGACAAGAATAAGCCTAGGGAGGACAAAAATGACCTAATTGTTCATCCAACGACACAAACACACCTATTGGATGCACATGATTGGTTAAAAACCCTAATTCGACAAGAAGAAGCCTAGGGACGACGAAAATGACCTAATTGTTCATCCAATGACACAAACACACCTATTGGTACACAAGATTGGTTAGAAACCCTAATTGGACAAGAAGAAGCCTAGGGACGACGAAAATGAACTAATTGTTCATCCAATGACACAAACACACCTATTGGTACACAAGATTGGTTAGAAACCCTAATTGGACAAGAAGAAGCCTAGGGACGACGAAAATGACCTAAATATTCATCCAATGACACAAACACACCTATTGTATGCACAAGATTGGTTAGAAACCCTAATTCGACAAGAATAAGCCTAGGGAGGACAAAAATGACCTAATTGTTCATCCAACGACACAAACACACCTATTGGATGCACATGATTGGTTAAAAACCCTAATTCGACAAGAAGAAGCCTAGGGACGACGAAAATGACCTAATTGTTCATCCAATGACACAAACACACCTATTGGTACACAAGATTGGTTAGAAACCCTAATTGGACAAGAAGAAACCTAGGGACGACGAAAATTACCTAAATATTCATCCAATGACACAAACACACCTATTGGATGCACAAGATTGGTTAGAAACCCTAATTGGAAGAGAATACGCCTAGGGAGGTCGAAAATGACCTAAATGTTCATCCAATGATACAAACACACCTGTTGGATGCACAAGATTGGTTAGAAACCCTAATTGGACAAGAATAAGCCAAGGGAGGAGGAAAATGACCTAATTGTTCATCCAATGACACAAACACACCTATTGGATGCACAAGATTGGTTAGAAACCCTAATTCGACAAGAAGAAACCTAGGGAGGAGGAAAATGACCTAATTGTTCATCCAATGACACAAACACACCTATTGGTACACAAGATTGGTTAGAAACCCTAATTGGACAAGAAGAAACCTAGGGACGACGAAAATTACCTAAATATTCATCCAATGACACAAACACACCTATTGGATGCACAAGATTGGTTAGAAACCCTAATTGGAAGAGAATACGCCTAGGGAGGACGAAAATGACCTAAATGTTCATCCAATGATACAAACACACCTGTTGGATGCACAAGATTGGTTAGAAACCCTAATTGGACAAGAATAAGCCAAGGGAGGAGGAAAATGACCTAATTGTTCATCCAATGACACAAACACACCTATTGGTACACAAGATTGGTTAAAAACCCTAATTGGACAAGAAGAAGCCAAGGGACGACGAAAATGACCTAATTGTTCATCCAATGACACAAACACACCTATTGGTACACAAGATTGGTTAGAAACCCTAATTGGACAAGAAGAAGCCTAGGGACGACGAAAATGACCTAATTGTTCATCCAATGACACAAACACACCTATTGGTACACAAGATTGGTTAGAAACCCTAATTGGACAAGAAGAAGCCTAGGGACGACGAAAATGACCTAAATATTCATCCAATGACACAAACACACCTATTGGATGCACAAGATTAGTTAGAAACCCTAATTCGACAAAAATAAGCCTAGGGAGGACGAAAATGACCTTAATGTTCATCGAATGACACAAACACACCTATTGGATGCACATGATTGGTTAAAAACCCTAATTGAACAAGAATAAGCCTAGGGAGTACGAAAATGACCTAATTATTCATCCAATGACACAAACACACCTATTGGTACACAAGATTTGTTAGAAACCCTAATTGGACAAGAAGAAACCTAGGGACGACGAAAATGACCTAAATATTCATCCAATGACACAAACACACCTATTGGATGCACAAGATTGGTTAGAAACCCTAATTGGAAGAGAATACGCCTAGGGAGGTCGAAAATGACCTAAATGTTCATCCAATGATACAAACACACCTGTTGGATGCACAAGATTGGTTAGAAACCCTAATTGGACAAGAATAAGCCAAGGGAGGAGGAAAATGACCTAATTGTTCATCCAATGACACAAACACACCTATTGGATGCACAAGATTGGTTAGAAACCCTAGTTGGACAAAAATTAGCCAAGGGAGGACGAAAATGACCTTAATGTTCATCCAACGATACAAACACACCTATTGGATGCTCAAGATTGGTTAAAAACCCTAATTCGACAAGAAGAAGCCTAGGGACGACGAAAATGACCTAATTGTTCATCCAATGACACAAACACACCTATTGGTACACAAGATTGGTTAGAAACCCTAATTGGACAAGAAGAAGCCTAGGGACGACGAAAATGAACTAATTGTTCATCCAATGACACAAACACACCTATTGGTACACAAGATTGGTTAGAAACCCTAATTGGACAAGAAGAAGCCTAGGGACGACGAAAATGACCTAAATATTCATCCAATGACACAAACACACCTATTGTATGCACAAGATTGGTTAGAAACCCTAATTCGACAAGAATAAGCCTAGGGAGGACGAAAATGCCCTAATTGTTCATCCAATGACACAAACACACCTATTGGATGCACAAGATTGGTTAGAAACCCTAATTGGACAAGAATAAGCCAAGGGAGGACGAAAATGACCTTAATGTTCATCCAATGACACAAACACACCTATTGGATGCACATGATTGGTTAAAAACCCTAATTGGACAAGAATAAGCCTAGGGAGTCCGAAAATGACCTAATTATTCATCCAATGACACAAACACACCAATCGGATGCACAAGTTTGGTTAGAAACCCTAATTGGAAGAGAATACACCTAGGGAGGTCGAAAATGACCTACATATTCATCCAATGATACAAACACACTTGTTGGATGCACAAGATTGGTTAGAAACCCTAATAGGACAAGAATAACCCAAGGGAGGAGGAAAATGACCTAATTGTTCATCCAATGACACAAACACACCTATTGGATGCACAAGATTGGTTAGAAACCCTAATTGGACATGAATAAGCATAGCGAAGACGAAAATGACTTTATTGTTCATCCAATGACACAAACACACCTATTGGATGCACAAGATTGGTTAGAAACCCTAATTGGACAAGAATAAGCCAAGGGAGGACGAAAATGACCTAATTGTTCATCCAATGACACAAGCACACCTATTGTATGCACAAGATTAGTTAGGAACCCAAATTCGACAAGAATAAGCCTAGGGAGGACAAAAATGACCTAATTGTGCATCCAACGACACAAACACACCTATTGGATGCAAAAGATTGGTTAGAAACCCTAATTCGACAAGAATAAGCCTAGGGAGGACGAAAATGACCTAATTGTTCATCCAATGACACAAACACACCTATTGGATGCACAAGATTGGTTAGAAACCCTAATTCGAAAAGAATAAGCCTAGGGACGACGAAAATGACCTAATTGTTCACCCAATGACACAAACACACCTATTGGATGCACAAGATTGGTTAGAAACCCTAATTGGACAAGAATAAGCCAAGGGAGGACGAAAATGACTTTAATGTTCATCCAATGACACAAACACACCTATTGGATGCACATGATTGATTACAAACCCAAATTGGACAAGAATAAGCCTAGGGAGGACGAAAATGACCTAATTGTTCATCGAATGACACAAACACACCAATTGGATGCACAAGATTGGTTAGAAACCCTAATTGGAAGAGAATACGCCTAGGGAGGTCGAAAATGACCTAATTGTTCATCCAATGATACAAACACACATGTTGGATGCACAAGATTGGTTAGCAACCCTAATAGGACAAGAATAAGCCAAGGGAGGAGGAAAGTGACCTAATTGTTCATCCAATGACACAAACACACCTATTGAATGCACAAGATTGGTTAGAAACCCTAATAGGACAAGAATAAGCCAAAGGAGGAGGAAAATGACCTAAATATTCATCCAACGACACAAACACACCTATTGGATGCACCAGATTAGTTAGAAACCCTAATTCGCCAAGAATAAGCATAAGGAAGACGAAATTGACCTAATTGTTCATTCAAGGACACAAACACACCTATTGGATGCACAAGATTGGTTAGAAACCCTAATTCGACAAGAATAAGCCTAGGGAGGACAAAAATGACCTAATTGTTCATCCAACGACACAAACACACCTATTGGATGCACATGATTGGTTAAAAACCCTAATTGGACAAGAAGAAGCCTAGGGACGACGAAAATGACCTAATTGTTCATCCAATGACACAAACACACCTATTGGTACACAAGATTGGTTAGAAACCCTAATTGGACAAGAAGAAGCCTAGGGACGACGAAAATGACCTAATTGTTCATCCAATGACACAAACACACCTATTGGTACACAAGATTGGTTAGAAACCCTAATTGGACAAGAAGAAGCCTAGGGACGACGAAAATGACCTAAATATTCATCCAATGACACAAACACACCTATTGTATGCACAAGATTAGTTAGAAACCCTAATTCGACAAGAATAAGCCTAGGGAGGACAAAAATGACCTAATTGTACATCCAACGACACAAACACACCTATTGGATGCACAAGATTGGTTAGAAACCCTAATTCGACAACAATAAGCCTAGGGACGACGAAAATGACCTAATTGTTCATCCAATGACATAAACACACCTATTGGATGCACAAGATTGGTTAGAAACCCTAATACGACAAGAATAAGCCTAGGGAGGACGAAAATGACCTAATTGTTCATCCAATGACATAAACACACCTATTGGATGCAAGAGATTGGTTAGAAACCCTAATTCGACAAGAATAAGCCTAGGGAGGACGAAAATGACCTAATTGTTCATCCAACGACACAAACACACCTATTGGATGCACAAGATTGGTTAGAAACCCTAATTCGACAAGAATAAGCCTATGGAGGACGAAAATGACCTAATTGTTCATCCAATGACATAAACACACCTATTGGATGCTAGAGATTGGTTAGAAACCCTAATTCGACAAGAAGAAGCCTAGGGACGAGGAAAATGACCTAATTGTTCATCCAATGAGACAAACACACCTGTTGGATGCACAAGATTGGTTAGAAACCCTAATTGGACAAAAATAAGCCAAGGGAGAAGGAAAATGACCTAATTGTTCATCCAATGACACAAACACACCTATTGGTACACAAGATTGGTTAGAAACCCTAATTGGACAAGAAGAAGCCTAGGGACGACGAAAATGACCTAAATATTCATCCAATGACACAAACACACCTATTGTATGCACAAGATTAGTTAGAAACCCTAATTCGACAAAAATAAGCCTAGGGAGGACGAAAATGACCTTAATGTTCATCCAATGACACAAACACACCTATTGGATGCACATGATTGGTTAAAAACCCTAATTGGACAAGAATAAGCCTAGGGAGTACGAAAATGACCTAATTATTCATCCAATGACACAAACACACCTATTCGTACACAAGATTGGTTAGAAACCCTAATTGGACAAGAATAAGCCTAGGGACGACGAAAATGACCTAAATATTCATCCAATGACACAAACACACCTATTGTATGCACAAGATTAGTTAGAAACCCTAATTCGACAAGAATAAGCCTAGGGAGGACGAAAATGACCTAATTGTTCATCCAATGACATAAACACACGTATTGGATGCACAAGATTGGTTAGAAACCCTAATTCGACAAGAATAAGCCTAGGGAGGACGAAAATGACCTAATTGTTCATCCAATGACACAAACACACCTATTGGATGCACAAGATTGGTTAGAAACCCTAATTCGAAAAGAATAAGCCTAGGGACGACGAAAATGACCTAATTGTTCACCCAATGACACAAACACACCTATTGGATGCACAAGATTGGTTAGAAACCCTAATTGGACAAGAATAAGCCAAGGGAGGACGAAAATGACTTTAATGTTCATCCAATGACACAAACACACCTATTGGATGCACATGATTGATTACAAACCCAAATTGGACAAGAATAAGCCTAGGGAGGACGAAAATGACCTAATTGTTCATCGAATGACACAAACACACCAATTGGATGCTCAAGATTGGTTAGAAACCCTAATTGGAAGAGAATACGCCTAGGGAGGTCGAAAATGACCTAATTGTTCATCCAATGATACAAACACACATGTTGGATGCACAAGATTGGTTAGCAACCCTAATAGGACAAGAATAAGCCAAGGGAGGAGGAAAGTGACCTAATTGTTCATCCAATGACACAAACACACCTATTGAATGCACAAGATTGGTTAGAAACCCTAATAGGACAAGAATAAGCCAAAGGAGGAGGAAAATGACCTAAATATTCATCCAACGACACAAACACACCTATTGGATGCACCAGATTAGTTAGAAACCCTAATTCGCCAAGAATAAGCATAAGGAAGACGAAATTGACCTAATTGTTCATTCAAGGACACAAACACACCTATTGGATGCACAAGATTGGTTAGAAACCCTAATTCGACAAGAATAAGCCTAGGGAGGACAAAAATGACCTAATTGTTCATCCAACGACACAAACACACCTATTGGATGCACATGATTGGTTAAAAACCCTAATTCGACAAGAAGAAGCCTAGGGACGACGAAAATGACCTAATTGTTCATCCAATGACACAAACACACCTATTGGTACACAAGATTGGTTAGAAACCCTAATTGGACAAGAAGAAGCCTAGGGACGACGAAAATGAACTAATTGTTCATCCAATGACACAAACACACCTATTGGTACACAAGATTGGTTAGAAACCCTAATTGGACAAGAAGAAGCCTAGGGACGACGAAAATGACCTAAATATTCATCCAATGACACAAACACACCTAATGTATGCACAAGATTGGTTAGAAACCCTAATTCGACAAGAATAAGCCTTGGGAGGACGAAAATGCCCTAATTGTTCATCCAATGACACAAACACACCTATTGGATGCACAAGATTGGTTAGAAACCCTAATTGGACAAGAATAAGCCAAGGGAGGACGAAAATGACCTTAATGTTCATCCAATGACACAAACACACCTATTGGATGCACATGATTGGTTAAAAACCCTAATTGGACAAGAATAAGCCTAGGGAGTACGAAAATGACCTAATTATTCATCCAATGACACAAACACACCAATCGGATGCACAAGTTTGGTTAGAAACCCTAATTGGAAGAGAATACACCTAGGGAGGTCGAAAATGACCTACATATTCATCCAATGATACAAACACACCTGATGCATGCACAAGATTGGTTAGAAACCCTAATAGGACAAGAATAAACCAAGGGAGGAGGAAAATGACCTAATTGTTCATCGAATGACACAAACACACCTATTGGATGCACAAGATTGGTTAGAAACCCTAATTGGACATGAATAAGCATAGCGAAGACGAAAATGACCTAATTGTTCATCCAATGACACAAACACACCTATTGGATGCACAAGATTGGTTAGAAACCCTAATTGGACAAGAATAAGCCAAGGGAGGACGAAAATGACCTAATTGTTCATCCAATGACACAAGCACACCTATTGTATGCACAAGATTAGTTAGGAACCCAAATTCGACAAGAATAAGCCTACGGAGGACAAAAATGACCTAATTGTGCATCCAACGACACAAACACACCTATTGGATGCACAAGATTGGTTAGAAACCCTAATTCGACAAGAATAAGCCTAGGGAGGACAAAAATGACCTAATTGTTCATCCAACGACACAAACACACCTATTGGATGCACATGATTGGTTAAAAACCCTAATTCGACAAGAAGAAGCCTAGGGACGACGAAAATGACCTAATTGTTCATCCAATGACACAAACACACCTATTGGATGCACAAGATTGGTTAGAAACCCTAATTGGACAAGAATAAGCCAAGGGAGGACGAAAATGACCTAATTGTTCATCCAATGACACAAGCACACCTATTGTATGCACAAGATTAGTTAGGAACCCAAATTCGACAAGAATAAGCCTAGGGAGGACAAAAATGACCTAATTGTGCATCCAACGACACAAACACACCTATTGGATGCAAAAGATTGGTTAGAAACCCTAATTCGACAAGAATAAGCCTAGGGAGGACGAAAATGACCTAATTGTTCATCCAATGACACAAACACACCTATTGGATGCACAAGATTGGTTAGAAACCCTAATTGGACAAGAATAAGCCAAGGGAGGAGGAAAATGACCTAATTGTTCATCCAATGACACAAACACACCTATTGGTACACAAGATTGGTTAAAAACCCTAATTGGACAAGAAGAAGCCTAGGGACGACGAAAATGACCTAATTGTTCATCCAATGACACAAACACACCTATTGGTACACAAGATTGGTTAGAAACCCTAATTGGACAAGAAGAAGCCTAGGGACGACGAAAATGACCTAAATGTTCATCCAATGACACAAACACACCTATTGTATGCACAAGATTAGTTAGAAACCCTAATTCGACAAGAATAAGCCTAGGAAGGACAAAAATGACCTAATTGTACATCCAACGACACAAACACACCTATTGGATGCACAAGATTGGTTAGAAACCCTAATTCGACAAGAATAAGCCTAGGGACGACGAAAATGACCTAATTGTTCATCCAATGACATAAACATACCTATTGGATGCACAAGATTGGTTAGAAACCCTAATTCGACAAGAATAAGCCAAGGGAGGACGAAAATGCCCTAATTGTTCATCCAATGACACAAACACACCTATTGGATGCACAAGATTGGTTAGAAACCCTAATTGGACAAGAATAAGCCAAGGGAGGACGAAAATGCCCTAATTGTTCATCCAATGACACAAACACACCTATTGGATGCACAAGATTGGTTAGAAACCCTAATTGGACAAGAATAAGCCAAGGGAGGACGAAAATGACCTTAATGTTCATCCAATGACTGAAACACACCTATTGGATGCACATGATTGGTTAAAAACCCTAATTTGACAAGAATAAGCCTAGGAAGTACGAAAATGACCTAATTATTCATCCAATGACACAAACACACCAATCGGATGCACAAGTTTGGTTAGAAACCCTAATTGGAAGAGAATACACCTAGGGCGGTCGAAAATGACCTACATGTTCATCCAATGATACAAACACACCTGTTGGATGCACAAGATTGGTTAGAAACCCTAATAGGACAAGAATAACCCAAGGGAGGACGAAAATGACCTAATTGTTCATCCAATGACACAAACACACCTATTGGATGCACAAGATTGGTTAGAAACCCTAATTGGACATGAATAAGCATAGCGAAGACGAAAATGACCTAATTGTTCATCCAATGACACAAACACACCTATTGGATGCACAAGATTGGTTAGAAACCCTAATTCGACAAGAATAAGCCAAGGGAGGACGAAAATGACCTAATTGTTCATCCAATGACACAAGCACACCTATTGTATGCACAAGATTAGTTAGGAACCCAAATTCGACAAGAATAAGCCTAGGGAGGACAAAAATGACCTAATTGTGCATCCAACGACACAAACACACCTATTGGATGCACAAGATTGGTTAGAAACCCTAATTCGACAAGAATAAGCCTAGGGAGGACAAAAATGACCTAATTGTTCATCCAACGACACAAACACACCTATTGGATGCACAAGATTGGTTAAAAACCCTAATTGGACAAGAAGAAGCCTAGGGACGACGAAAATGACCTAATTGTTCATCCAATGACACAAACACACCTATTGGTACACAAGATTGGTTAGAAACCCTAATTGGACAAGAAGAAGCCTAGGGACGACGAAAATGACCTAAATATTCATCCAACGACACAAACACACCTATTGTATGCACCAGATTAGTTAGAAACCCTAATTCGACAAGAATAAGCCTAGGGAGGACAAAAATGACCTAATTGTACATCCAACGACACAAACACACCTATTGGATGCACAAGATTGGTTAAAAACCCTAATTCGACAAGAATAAGCCTAGGGAGGACAAAAATGACCTAATTGTTCATCCAATGACACAAACACACCTATTGGATGCACAAGATTGGTTAAAAACCCTAATTGGACAAGAAGAAGCCTAGGGACGACGAAAATCACCTAATTGTTCATCCAATGACACAAACACACCTATTGGTACACAAGATTGGTTAGAAACCCTAATTGGACAAGAAGAATCCTAGGGACGACGAAAATGACCTAAATATTCATCCAATGACACAAACACACCTATTGTATGCACAAGATTAGTTAGAAACCCTAATTCGACAAGAATAAGCCTAGGGAGGACAAAAATGACCTAATTGTACATCCAACGACACAAACAGACCTATTGGATGCAACAGATTGGTTAGAAACCCTAATTGGACAAGAATAAGCCTAGGGACGACGAAAATGACCTAATTGTTCATCCAATGACACAAACACACCTATTGGATGCACAAGATTGGTTAAAAACCCTAATTGGACAAGAAGAAGCCTAGGGACGACGAAAATCACCTAATTGTTCATCCAATGACACAAACACACCTATTGGTACACAAGATTGGTTAGAAACCCTAATTGGACAAGAAGAATCCTAGGGACGACGAAAATGACCTAAATATTCATCCAATGACACAAACACACCTATTGTATGCACAAGATTAGTTAGAAACCCTAATTCGACAAGAATAAGCCTAGGGAGGACAAAAATGACCTAATTGTACATCCAACGACACAAACAGACCTATTGGATGCAACAGATTGGTTAGAAACCCTAATTGGACAAGAATAAGCCTAGGGACGACGAAAATGACCTAAATATTCATCCAATGACACAAACACACCTATTGTATGCACAAGATTAGTTAGAAACCCTAATTCGACAAGAATAAGCCTAGGGATGACGAAAATGACCTAATTGTTCATCCAATGACATAAACACACCTATTGGATGCTCAAGATTGGTTAGAAACCCTAATTCGATAAGAAGAAGCCTAGGGACGAGGAAAATGACCTAATTGTTCATCCAATGATACAAACACACCTGTTGGATGCACAAGATTGGTTAGAAACCCTAATTGGACAAGAATAAGCCAAGGGAGGAGGAAAATGACCTAATTGTTCATCCAATGACACAAACACACCTATGGGTACACAAGATTGGTTAAAAACCCTAATTGGACAAGAAGAAGCCTAGGGACGACGAAAATGACCTAATTGTTCATCCAATGACACAAACACACCTATTGGTACACAAGATTGGTTAGAAACCCTAATTGGACAAGAAGAAGCCTAGGGACGACGAAAATGACCTAATTGTTCATCCAATGACACAAACACACCTATTGGATGCACAAGATTGGTTAGAAACCCTAATTCGACAAGAATAAGCCTAGGGAGGACAAAAATGACCTAATTGTTCATCCAACGACACAAACACACCTATTGGATGCACATGATTGGTTAAAAACCCTAATTCGACAAGAAGAAGCCTAGGGACGACGAAAATGACCTAATTGTTCATCCAATGACACAAACACACCTATTGGTACACAAGATTGGTTAGAAACCCTAATTGGACAAGAAGAAGCCTAGGGACGACGAAAATGAACTAATTGTTCATCCAATGACACAAACACACCTATTGGTACACAAGATTGGTTAGAAACCCTAATTGGACAAGAAGAAGCCTAGGGACGACGAAAATGACCTAAATATTCATCCAATGACACAAACACACCTATTGTATGCACAAGATTAGTTAGAAACCCTAATTCGACAAGAATAAGCCTAGGAAGGACAAAAATGACCTAATTGTACATCCAACGACACAAACACACCTATTGGATGCACAAGATTGGTTAAAAACCCTAATTGGACAAGAAGAAGCCTAGGGACGACGAAAATGACCTAATTGTTCATCCAATGACACAAACACACCTATTGGTACACAAGATTGGTTAGAAACCCTAATTGGACAAGAAGAAGCCTAGGGACGACGAAAATGACCTAATTGTTCATCCAATGACACAAACACACCTATTGGTACACAAGATTGGTTAAAAACCCTAATTGGACAAGAAGAAGCCTAGGGACGACGAAAATGACCTAATTGTTCATCCAATGACACAAACACACCTATTGGTACACAAGATTGGTTAGAAACCCTAATTGGACAAGAAGAAGCCTAGGGACGACGAAAATGACCTAAATATTCATCCAATGACACAAACACACCTATTGTATGCACAAGATTAGTTAGAAACCCTAATTCGACAAAAATAAGCCTAGGGAGGACGAAAATGACCTTAATGTTCATCCAATGACACAAACACACCTATTGGATGCACATGATTGGTTAAAAACCCTAATTGGACAAGACTAAGCCTAGGGAGTACCAAAATGACCTAATTGTTCATCCAATGACACAAACACACCTATTGGATGCACAAGATTGGTTAGAAACCCTAATTCGACAAGAAGAAGCCTAGGGAGGAGGAAAATGACCTAATTGTTCATCCAATGACATAAACACACCTATTGGTACACAAGATTGGTTAGAAACCCTAATTGGACAAGAAGAAGCCTAGGGACGACGAAAATGACCTAAATATTCATCCAATGACACAAACACACCTATTGTATGCACAAGATTAGTTAGAAACCCTAATTCGACAAAAATAAGCCTAGGGAGGACGAAAATGACCTTAATGTTCATCCAATGACACAAACACACCTATTGGATGCACATGATTGGTTAAAAACCCTAATTGGACAAGAATAAGCCTAGGGAGTACGAAAATGACCTAATTATTCATCCAATGACACAAACACACCTATTGGTACACAAGATTTGTTAGAAACCCTAATTGGACAAGAAGAAGCCTAGGGACGACGAAAATGACCTAAATATTCATCCAATGACACAAACACACCTATTGGATGCACAAGATTGGTTAGAAACCCTAATTGGAAGAGAATACGCCTAGGGAGGTCGAAAATGACCTAAATGTTCATCCAATGATACAAACACACCTGTTGGATGCACAAGATTGGTTAGAAACCCTAATTGGACAAGAATAAGCCAAGGGAGGAGGAAAATGACCTAATTGTTCATCCAATGACACAAACACACCTATTGGATGCACAAGATTGGTTAGAAACCCTAATTCGACAAGAAGAAGCCTAGGGAGGAGGAAAATGACCTAATTGTTCATCCAATGACATAAACACACCTATTGGTACACAAGATTGGTTAGAAACCCTAATTGGACAAGAAGAAACCTAGGGACGACGAAAATGACCTAAATATTCATCCAATGACACAAACACACCTATTGGATGCACAAGATTGGTTAGAAACCCTAATTGGAAGAGAATACGCCTAGGGAGGTCGAAAATGACCTAAATGTTCATCCAATGATACAAACACACCTATTGGATGCACAAGATTGGTTAGAAACCCTAATTGGACAAGAATAAGCCAAGGGAGGAGGAAAATGACCTAATTGTTCATCCAATGACACAAACACACCTATTGGATGCACAAGATTGGTTAGAAACCCTAATTGGACAAGAATAAGCCAAGGGAGGAGGAAAATGACCTAATTGTTCATCCAATGACACAAACACACCTATTGGTACACAAGATTGGTTAGAAACCCTAATTGGACAAGAAGAAGCCTAGGGACGACGAAAATGACCTAAATATTCATCCAACGACACAAACACACCTATTGTATGCACCAGATTAGTTAGAAACCCTAATTCGACAAGAATAAGCCTAGGGAGGACAAAAATGACCTAATTGTACATCCAACGACACAAACACACCTATTGGATGCACAAGATTGGTTAAAAACCCTAATTCGACAAGAATAAGCCTAGGGAGGACAAAAATGACCTAATTGTTCATCCAATGACACAAACACACCTATTGGATGCACAAGATTGGTTAAAAACCCTAATTGGACAAGAAGAAGCCTAGGGACGACGAAAATGACCTAATTGTTCATCCAATGACACAAACACACCTATTGGTACACAAGATTGGTTAGAAACCCTAATTGGACAAGAAGAAGCCTAGGGACGACGAAAATGACCTAAATATTCATCCAACGACACAAACACACCTATTGTATGCACCAGATTAGTTAGAAACCCTAATTCGACAAGAATAAGCCTAGGGAGGACAAAAATGACCTAATTGTACATCCAACGATAGAAACACACCTATTGGATGCACAAGATTGGTTAAAAACCCTAATTCGACAAGAATAAGCCTAGGGAGGACAAAAATGACCTAATTGTTCATCCAATGACACAAACACACCTATTGGATGCACAAGATTGGTTAAAAACCCTAATTGGACAAGAAGAAGCCTAGGGACGACGAAAATCACCTAATTGTTCATCCAATGACACAAACACACCTATTGGTACACAAGATTGGTTAGAAACCCTAATTGGACAAGAAGAATCCTAGGGACGACGAAAATGACCTAAATATTCATCCAATGACACAAACACACCTATTGTATGCACAAGATTAGTTAGAAACCCTAATTCGACAAGAATAAGCCTAGGGAGGACAAAAATGACCTAATTGTACATCCAACGACACAAACAGACCTATTGGATGCAACAGATTGGTTAGAAACCCTAATTGGACAAGAATAAGCCTAGGGACGACGAAAATGACCTAATTGTTCATCCAATGACACAAACACACCTATTGGATGCACAAGATTGGTTAAAAACCCTAATTGGACAAGAAGAAGCCTAGGGACGACGAAAATCACCTAATTGTTCATCCAATGACACAAACACACCTATTGGTACACAAGATTGGTTAGAAACCCTAATTGGACAAGAAGAATCCTAGGGACGACGAAAATGACCTAAATATTCATCCAATGACACAAACACACCTATTGTATGCACAAGATTAGTTAGAAACCCTAATTCGACAAGAATAAGCCTAGGGAGGACAAAAATGACCTAATTGTACATCCAACGACACAAACAGACCTATTGGATGCAACAGATTGGTTAGAAACCCTAATTGGACAAGAATAAGCCTAGGGACGACGAAAATGACCTAAATATTCATCCAATGACACAAACACACCTATTGTATGCACAAGATTAGTTAGAAACCCTAATTCGACAAGAATAAGCCTAGGAAGGACTAAAATGACCTAATTGTACATCCAACGACACAAACACACCTATTGGATGCACAAGATTGGTTAGAAACCCTAATTCGACAAGAATAAGCCTAGGGAGGACGAAAATGACCTAATTGTTCACCCAATGACACAAACACACCTATTGGATGCACAAGATTGGTTATAAACCCTAATCGGAAGAGAATACGCCTAGGGAGGTCGAAAATGACCTAAATGTTCATCCAATGATACAAACACACCTGTTGGATGCACAAGATTGGTTAGAAACCCTAATTGGACAAGAATAAGCCAAGGAAGGAGGAAAATGACCAAATTGTTCATCCAATGACACAAACACACCTATTGGATGCACAAGATTGGTTAGAAACCCTAATTGGACAAGAATAAGCCAAGGGAGGAGGAAAATGACCTAATTGTTCATCCAATGACACAAACACACCTATTGGATGCACAAGATTGGTTAGAAACCCTAGTTGGACAAGAATTAGCCAAGGGAGGACGAAAATGACCTTAATGTTCATCCAACGATACAAACACACCTATTGGATGCTCAAGATTGGTTAGAAACCCTAATTCGACAAGAATAAGCCTAGGGACGACGAAAATGACCTAATTGTTCATCCAATGACACAAACACACCTATTGGTACACAAGATTGGTTAGAAACCCTAATTGCACAAGAATAAGCCAAGGGAGGACGAAAATGACCTAATTGTTCATCCAATGACACAAACACACCTATTGGATGCACAAGATTGGTTAAAAACCCTAATTCGACAAGAAGAAGCCTAGGGACGACGAAAATGACCTAATTGTTCATCCAATGACACAAACACACCTATTGGTACACAAGATTGGTTAGAAACCCTAATTGGACAAGAAGAAGCCTAGGGACGACGAAAATGACCTAAATATTCATCCAACGACACAAACACACCTATTGTATGCACCAGATTAGTTAGAAACCCTAATTCGACAAGAATAAGCCTAGGGAGGACAAAAATGACCTAATTGTACATCCAACGACACAAACACACCTATTGGATGCACAAGATTGGTTAAAAACCCTAATTCGACAAGAATAAGCCTAGGGAGGACAAAAATGACCTAATTGTTCATCCAATGACACAAACACACCTATTGGATGCACAAGATTGGTTAAAAACCCTAATTGGACAAGAAGAAGCCTAGGTACGACGAAAATCACCTAATTGTTCATCCAATGACACAAACACACCTAGTGGTACACAAGATTGGTTAGAAACCCTAATTGGACAAGAAGAATCCTAGGGACGACGAAAATGACCTAAATATTCATCCAATGACACAAACACACCTATTGGTACACAAGATTGGTTAGAAACCCTAATTGGACAAGAAGAAGCCTAGGGACGACGAAAATGACCTAAATATTCATCCATTGACACAAACACACCTATTGTATGCACAAGATTAGTTAGAAACCGTAATTCGACAAGAATAAGCCTAGGGAGGACAAAAATGACCTAATTGTACATCCAACAACACAAACACCCCTATTGGATGCACAAGATTGGTTAGAAACCCTAATTCGACAAGAATAAGCCTAGGGAGGACAAAAATGACCTAATTGTTCATCCAACGACACAAACACACCTATTGGATGCACAAGATTGGTTAAAAACCCTAATTCGACAAGAAGAAGCCTAGGGACGAGGAAAATGACCTAATTGTTCATCCAATGAGACAAACACACCTGTTGGATGCACAAGATTGGTTAGAAACCCTAATTGGACAAGAATAAGCCAAGGGAGGAGGAAAATGACCTAATTGTTCATCCAATGAGACAAACACACCTATTGGTACACAAGATTGGTTAGAAACCCTAATTGGACAAGAAGAAGCCTAGGGACGACAAAAATGACCTAAATATTCATCCAATGACACAAACACACCAATTGTATGCACAAGATTAGTTAGAAACCCTAATTCGACAAAAATAATCCTAGGGAGGACGAAAATGACCTTAATGTTCATCCAATGACACAAACACACCTATTGGATGCACATGATTGGTTAAAAACCCTAATTGGACAAGAATAAGCCTAGGGAGTACGAAAATGACCTAATTATTCATCCAATGACACAAACACACCTATTGGATGCACATGATTGGTTACAAACCCAAATTGGAAGAGAATACGCCTAGGGAGGTCGAAAATGACCCAAATGTTCATCCAATGATACAAACACACCTGTTGGATGCACAAGATTGGTTAGAAACCCTAATTGGACAAGAATAAGCCAAGGGAGGAGGAAAATGACCTAATTGTTCATCCAATGAGACAAACACACCTATTGGTACACAAGATTGGTTAGAAACCCTAATTGGACAAGAAGAAGCCTAGGGACGACAAAAATGACCTAAATATTCATCCAATGACACAAACACACCAATTGTATGCACAAGATTAGTTAGAAACCCTAATTCGACAAAAATAATCCTAGGGAGGACGAAAATGACCTTAATGTTCATCCAATGACACAAACACACCTATTGGATGCACATGATTGGTTAAAAACCCTAATTGGACAAGAATAAGCCTAGGGAGTACGAAAATGACCTAATTATTCATCCAATGACACAAACACACCTATTGGATGCACAAGATTGGTTAGAAACCCTAATTGGAAGAGAATACGCCTAGGGAGGTCGAAAATGACCCAAATGTTCATCCAATGATACAAACACACCTGTTGGATGCACAAGATTGGTTAGAAACCCTAATTGGACAAGAATAAGCCAAGGGAGGAGGAAAATGACCTAATTGTTCATCCAATGACACAAACACACCTATTGGATGCACAAGATTGGTTAGAAACCCTAGTTGGACAAGAATTAGCCAAGGGAGGACGAAAATGACCTTAATGTTCATCCAACGATACAAACACACCTATTGGATGCTCAAGATTGGTTAGAAACCCTAATTCGACAAGAATAAGCCTAGGGACGACGAAAATGACCTAATTGTTCATCCAATGACACAAACACACCTATTGGTACACAAGATTGGTTAGAAACCCTAATTGGACAAGAATAAGCCAAGGGAGGACGAAAATGACCTAATTGTTCATCCAATGACACAAACACACCTGTTGGATGCACAAGATTGGTTAGAAACCCTAATTGGACAAGAATAAGCCAAGGGAGGAGGAAAATGACCTAATTGTTCATCCAATGACACAAACACACCTATTGGATGCACAAGATTGGTTAGAAACCCTAGTTGGACAAGAATAAGCCAAGGGAGGACGAAAATGACCTTAATGTTCATCCAACGATACAAACACACCTATTGGATGCTCAAGATTGGTTAGAAACCCTAATTCGACAAGAATAAGCCTAGGGAGGACAAAAATGACCTAATTGTTCACCCAATGACACAAACACACCTATTGGATGCACAAGATTGGTTAGAAACCCTAATTGGAAGAGAATACGCCTAGGGAGGTCGAAAATGACCTAAATGTTCATCCAATGATACAAACACACCTGTTGGATGCACAAGATTGGTTAGAAACCCTAATTGGACAAGAATAAGCCAAGGGTGGAGGAAAATGACGTAATTGTTCATCCAATGACACAAACACACCTATTGGATGCACAAGATTGGTTAGAAACCCTAATTTGACAAGAATAAGCATAGGGAAGACGAAAATGACCTAATTGTGCATCCAACGACACAAACACACCTATTGGATGCACAAGATTGGTTAGAAACCCTAATTCGACAAGAATAAGTCTAGGGAGGACGAAAATGACCTAATTGTTCATCCAATGACATAAACACACCTATTGGATGCACAAGATTGGTTAGAAACCCTAATTCGACAAGAATAAGCCTAGGGAGGACGAAAATGACCTGATTGATCATCCAATGACATAAACACACCTATTGGATGCAAGAGAATGGTTAGAAACCCTAGTTGGACAAGAATTAGCCAAGGAAGGACGAAAATGACCTTAATGTTTATCCAACGATAGAAACATACCTATTGGATGCACAAGATTGGTTAGAAACCCTAATTCGACAAGAAGAAGCCTAGGGAGGACGAAAATGACCTAATTGTTCATCCAATGACACAAACACACCTATTGGTACACAAGATTGGTTAGAAACCCTAATTGGACAAGAATAAGCCTAGGGACGACGAAAATGACCTAAATGTTCATCCAATGACACAAACACACCTATTGTATGCACAAGATTAGTTAGGAACCCAAATTCGACAAGAATAAGCCTAGGGAGGACAAAAATGACCTAATTGTGCATCCAACGACACAAACACACCTATTGGATGCACAAGATTGGTTAGAAACCCTAATTGGACAAGAATAAGCCAAGGGAGGAGGAAAATGACCTAATTGTTCATCCAATGACACAAACACACCTATTGGATGCACAAGATTGGTTAGAAACCCTAGTTGGAAAAGAATTAGCCAAGGGAGGACGAAAATGAAGTTAATGTTCATCCAACGATACAAACACACCTATTGGATGCTCAAGATTGGTTAGAAACCCTAATTCGACAAGAATAAGCCTAGGGACGACGAAAATGACCTAATTGTTCATCCAATGACACAAACACACCTATTGGTACACAAGATTGGTTAGAAACCCTAATTGGACAAGAATAAGCCAAGGGAGGACGAAAATGACCTAATTGTTCATCCAACGACACAAACACACCTATTGGATGCACAAGATTGGTTAGAAACCCTAATTCGACAAGAAGAAGCCTAGGGAGGAGGAAAATGACCTAATTGTTCATCCAATGACACAAACACACCTATTGGTACACAAGATTGGTTAGAAACCCTAATTGGACAAGAAGAAGCCTAGGGACGACGAAAATCACCTAATTGTTCATCCAATGACACAAACACACCTATTGGTACACAAGATTGGTTAGAAACCCTAATTGGACAAGAAGAATCCTAGGGACGACGAAAATGACCTAAATATTCATCCAATGACACAAACACACCTATTGTATGCACAAGATTAGTTAGAAACCCTAATTCGACAAGAATAAGCCTAGGGAGGACAAAAATGACCTAATTGTACATCCAACGACACAAACAGACCTATTGGATGCAACAGATTGGTTAGAAACCCTAATTGGACAAGAATAAGCCTAGGGACGACGAAAATGACCTAAATATTCATCCAATGACACAAACACACCTATTGTATGCACAAGATTAGTTAGAAACCCTAATTCGACAAGAATAAGCCTAGGGAGGACTAAAATGACCTAATTGTACATCCAACGACACAAACACACCTATTGGATGCACAAGATTGGTTAGAAACCCTAATTCGACAAGAATAAGCCTAGGGAGGACGAAAATGACCTAATTGTTCACCCAATGACACAAACACACCTATTGGATGCACAAGATTGGTTATAAACCCTAATTGGAAGAGAATACGCCTAAGGAGGTCGAAAATGACCTAAATGTTCATCCAATGATACAAACACACTTGTTGGATGCACAAGATTGGTTAGAAACCCTAATTGGACAAGAATAAGCCAAGGGAGGAGGAAAATGACCAAATTGTTCATCCAATGACACAAACACACCTATTGGATGCACAAGATTGGTTAGAAACCCTAATTGGACAAGAATAAGAGTAGGGAAGACGAAAATGACCTAATTGTGCATCCAACGACACAAACACACCTATTGGATCCACAAGATTGGTTAGAAACCCTAATTCGACAAGAATAAGCCTAGGGACGACGAAAATGACCTAATTGTTCATCCAATGACATAAACACACCTATTGGATGCACAAGATTGGTTAGAAACCCTAATTCGACAAGAATAAGCCTAGGGAGGACGAAAATGACCTGATTGATCATCCAATGACATAAACACACCTATTGGTACACAAGATTTGTTAGAAACCCTAATTAGACAAGAAGAAACCTAGGGACGACGAAAATGACCTAAATATTCATCCAATGACACAAACACACCTATTGGATACACAAGATTGGTTAGAAACCCTAATTGGAAGAGAATACGCCTAGGGAGGTCGAAAATGACCCAAATGTTCATCCAATGATACAAACACACCTGTTGGATGCACAAGATTGGTTAGAAACCCTAATTGGACAAGAATAAGCCAAGGGAGGAGGAAAATGACCTAATTGTTCATCCAATGACACAAACACACCTATTGGATGCACAAGATTGGTTAGAAACCCTAATTGGACAAGAATAAGCGTAGGGAAGACGAAAATGACCTAATTGTGCATCCAACTACACAAACACACCTATTGGATCCACAAGATTGGTTAGAAACCCAAATTCGACAAGAATAAGCGTAGGGAGGACAAAAATGACCTAATTGTTCATCCAATGACACAAACACACCTATTGGATGCACAAGATTGGTTAAAAACCCTAATTCGACAAGAAGAAGCCAAGGGAGGACGAAAATGACCTAATTGTTCATCCAATGACACAAACACACCTATTGGTACACAAGATTGGTTAGAAACCCTAATTGGACAAGAAGAAACCTAGGGACGACGAAAATGACCTAAATATTCATCCTATGACACAAACACACCTATTGGATGCACAAGATTGGTTAGAAACCCTAATTGGAAGAGAATACGCCTAGGGAGGTCGAAAATGACCTAAATGTTCATCCAATGATACAAACACACCTGTTGGATGCACAAGATTGGTTAGAAACCCTAATTGGACAAGAAAAAGCCAAGGGAGGAGGAAAATGACCTAATTGTTCATCCAATGACACAAACACACCTATTGGATGCACAAGATTGGTTAGAAACCCTAATTGGACAAGAATAAGCGTAGGGAAGACGAAAATGACCTAATTGTGCATCCAACTACACAAACACACCTATTGGATCCACAAGATTGGTTAGAAACCCAAATTCGACAAGAATAAGCGTAGGGAGGACAAAAATGACCTAATTGTTCATCCAATGACACAAACACACCTATTGGATGCACAAGATTGGTTAAAAACCCTAATTCGACAAGAAGAAGCCTAGGGACGACGAAAATGACCTAATTGTTCATCCAATGACACAAACACACCTATTGGTACACAAGATTGGTTAGAAACCCTAATTGGACAAGAAGAAGCCTTGGGACGACGAAAATAACCTAAATATTCATCCAATGACACAAACACACCTATTGTATGCACAAGATAGTTAGAAACCCTAATTCGACAAGAATAAGCCTAGGGAGGACAAAAATGACCTAATTGTACATCCAACGACACAAACACACCTATTGGATGCACAAGATAGGTTAAAAACCCTAATTCGACAAGAATAAGGCTAGGGAGGACAAAAATGACCTAATTGTTCATGCAATGACACAAACACACCTATTGGATGCACAAGATTGGTTAAGAACCCTAATACGACAAGAAGAAGCCTAGGGACGACGAAAATGACCTAATTGTTCATCCAATGACACAAACACACCTATTGGTACACAAGATTGTTAGAAACCCTAATTGGAGAAGAAGAAGCCTAGGGACGACGAAAATGACCTAAATATTCATCCAATGACACAAACACACCTATTGTATGCACAAGATTAGTTAGAAACCGTAATTCGACAAGAATAAGCCTAGGGAGGACAAAAATGACCTAATTGTACATCCAACGACACAAACACACCTATTGGATGCACAAGATTGGTTAAAAACCCTAATTCGACAAGAATAAGCCTAGGGAGGACAAAAATGACCTAATTGTTCATCCAATGACACAAACACACCTATTGGATGCACAAGATTGGTTAAAAACCCTAATTGGACAAGAAGAAGCCTAGGGACGACGAAAATCACCTAATTGTTCATCCAATGACACAAACACACCTATTGGTACACAAGATTGGTTAGAAACCCTAATTGGACAAGAAGAATCCTAGGGACGACGAAAATGACCTAAATATTCATCCAACGACACAAACACACCTATTGTATGCACCAGATTAGTTAGAAACCCTAATTCGACAAGAATAAGCCTAGGGAGGACAAAAATGACCTAATTGTACATCCAACGACACAAACACACCTATTGGATGCACAAGATTGGTTAAAAACCCTAATTCGACAAGAATAAGCCTAGGGAGGACAAAAATGACCTAATTGTTCATCCAATGACACAAACACACCTATTGGATGCACAAGATTGGTTAAAAACCCTAATTGGACAAGAAGAAGCCTAGGGACGACGAAAATCACCTAATTGTTCATCCAGTGACACACACACACCTATTGGTACACAAGATTGGTTAGAAACCCTAATTGGACAAGAAGAATCCTAGGGACGACGAAAATGACCTAAATATTTATCCAATGACACAAACACACCTATTGTATGCACAAGATTAGTTAGAAACCCTAATTCGACAAGAATAAGCCTAGGGAGGACAAAAATGACCTAATTGTACATCCAACGACACAAACAGACCTATTGGATGCAACAGATTGGTTAGAAACCCTAATTGGACAAGAATAAGCCTAGGGACGACGAAAATGACCTAAATATTCATCCAATGACACAAACACACCTATTGTATGCACAAGATTAGTTAGAAACCCTAATTCGACAAGAATAAGCCTAGGGAGGACTAAAATGACCTAATTGTACATCCAACGACACAAACACACCTATTGGATGCACAAGATTGGTTAGAAACCCTAATTCGACAAGAATAAGCCTAGGGAGGACGAAAATGACCTAATTGTTCACCCAATGACACAAACACACCTATTGGATGCACAAGATTGGTTATAAACCCTAATCGGAAGAGAATACGCCTAGGGAGGTCGAAAATGACCTAAATGTTCATCCAATGATACAAACACACCTGTTGGATGCACAAGATTGGTTAGAAACCCTAATTGGACAAGAATAAGCCAAGGAAGGAGGAAAATGACCAAATTGGTCATCCAATGACACAAACACACCTATTGGATGCACAAGATTGGTTAGAAACCCTAATTGGACAAGAATAAGCCAAGGGAGGAGGAAAATGACCTAATTGTTCATCCAATGACACAAACACACCTATTGGATGCACAAGATTGGTTAGAAACCCTAATTGGACAAGAATAAGCCAAGGGAGGAGGAAAATGACCTAATTGTTCATCCAATGACACAAACACACCTATTGGTACACAAGATTGGTTAGAAACCCTAATTGGACAAGAAGAAGCCTAGGGACGACGAAAATGACCTAAATATTCATCCAACGACACAAACACACCTATTGTATGCACCAGATTAGTTAGAAACCCTAATTCGACAAGAATAAGCCTAGGGAGGACAAAAATGACCTAATTGTACATCCAACGACACAAACACACCTATTGGATGCACAAGATTGGTTAAAAACCCTAATTCGACAAGAATAAGCCTAGGGAGGACAAAAATGACCTAATTGTTCATCCAATGACACAAACACACCTATTGGATGCACAAGATTGGTTAAAAACCCTAATTGGACAAGAAGAAGCCTAGGGACGACGAAAATCACCTAATTGTTCATCCAGTGACACACACACACCTATTGGTACACAAGATTGGTTAGAAACCCTAATTGGACAAGAAGAATCCTAGGGACGACGAAAATGACCTAAATATTTATCCAATGACACAAACACACCTATTGTATGCACAAGATTAGTTAGAAACCCTAATTCGACAAGAATAAGCCTAGGGAGGACAAAAATGACCTAATTGTACATCCAACGACACAAACAGACCTATTGGATGCAACAGATTGGTTAGAAACCCTAATTGGACAAGAATAAGCCTAGGGACGACGAAAATGACCTAAATATTCATCCAATGACACAAACACACCTATTGTATGCACAAGATTAGTTAGAAACCCTAATTCGACAAGAATAAGCCTAGGGAGGACTAAAATGACCTAATTGTACATCCAACGACACAAACACACCTATTGGATGCACAAGATTGGTTAGAAACCCTAATTCGACAAGAATAAGCCTAGGGAGGACGAAAATGACCTAATTGTTCACCCAATGACACAAACACACCTATTGGATGCACAAGATTGGTTATAAACCCTAATTGGAAGAGAATACGCCTAAGGAGGTCGAAAATGACCTAAATGTTCATCCAATGATACAAACACACTTGTTGGATGCACAAGATTGGTTAGAAACCCTAATTGGACAAGAATAAGCCAAGGGAGGAGGAAAATGACCAAATTGTTCATCCAATGACACAAACACACCTATTGGATGCACAAGATTGGTTAGAAACCCTAATTGGACAAGAATAAGAGTAGGGAAGACGAAAATGACCTAATTGTGCATCCAACGACACAAACACACCTATTGGATCCACAAGATTGGTTAGAAACCCTAATTCGACAAGAATAAGCCTAGGGACGACGAAAATGACCTAATTGTTCATCCAATGACATAAACACACCTATTGGATGCACAAGATTGGTTAGAAACCCTAATTCGACAAGAATAAGCCTAGGGAGGACGAAAATGACCTGATTGATCATCCAATGACATAAACACACCTATTGGTACACAAGATTTGTTAGAAACCCTAATTAGACAAGAAGAAACCTAGGGACGACGAAAATGACCTAAATATTCATCCTATGACACAAACACACCTATTGGATACGCAAGATTGGTTAGAAACCCTAATTGGAAGAGAATACGCCTAGGGAGGTCGAAAATGACCTAAATGTTCATCCAATGATACAAACACACCTGTTGGATGCACAAGATTGGTTAGAAACCCTAATTGGACAAGAAAAAGCCAAGGGAGGAGGAAAATGACCTAATTGTTCATCCAATGACACAAACACAGCTATTGGATGCACAAGATTGGTTAGAAACCCTAATTGGACAAGAATAAGCGTAGGGAAGACGAAAATGACCTAATTGTGCATCCAACTACACAAACACACCTATTGGATCCACAAGATTGGTTAGAAACCCAAATTCGACAAGAATAAGCGTAGGGAGGACAAAAATGACCTAATTGTTCATCCAATGACACAAACACACCTATTGGATGCACAAGATTGGTTAAAAACCCTAATTCGACAAGAAGAAGCCTAGGGACGACGAAAATGACCTAATTGTTCATCCAATGACACAAACACACCTATTGGTACACAAGATTGGTTAGAAACCCTAATTGGACAAGAAGAAGCCTAGGGACGACGAAAATGACCTAATTGTTCATCCAATGACATAAACACACCTATTGGATGCAAGAGATTGGTTAGAAACCCTAGTTGGACAAGAATTAGCCAAGGGAGGACGAAAATGACCTTAGTGTTCATCCAACGATACAAACACACCTATTGGATGCACAAGATTGGTTAGAAACCCTAATTCGACAAGAATAAGCGTAGGGAGGACAAAAATGACCTAATTGTTCATCCAATGACACAAACACACCTATTGGATGCACAAGATTGGTTAAAAACCCTAATTCGACAAGAAGAAGCCTAGGGACGACGAAAATGACCTAATTGTTCATCCAATGACACAAACACACCTATTGGTACACAAGATTGGTTAGAAACCCTAATTGGACAAGAAGAAGCCTAGGGACGACGAAAATGACCTAAATATTCATCCAACGACACAAACACACCTATTGTATGCACCAGATTAGTTAGAAACCCTAATTCGACAAGAATAAGCCTAGGGAGGACAAAAATGACCTAATTGTACATCCAACGATAGAAACACACCTATTGGATGCACAAGATTGGTTAAAAACCCTAATTCGACAAGAATAAGCCTAGGGAGGACAAAAATGACCTAATTGTTCATCCAATGACACAAACACACCTATTGGATGCACAAGATTGGTTAAAAACCCTAATTGGACAAGAAGAAGCCTAGGGACGACGAAAATCACCTAATTGTTCATCCAATGACACAAACACACCTATTGGTACACAAGATTGGTTAGAAACCCTAATTGGACAAGAAGAATCCTAGGGACGACGAAAATGACCTAAATATTCATCCAATGACACAAACACACCTATTGTATGCACAAGATTAGTTAGAAACCCTAATTCGACAAGAATAAGCCTAGGGAGGACAAAAATGACCTAATTGTACATCCAACGACACAAACAGACCTATTGGATGCAACAGATTGGTTAGAAACCCTAATTGGACAAGAATAAGCCTAGGGACGACGAAAATGACCTAAATATTCATCCAATGACACAAACACACCTATTGTATGCACAAGATTAGTTAGAAACCCTAATTTGACAAGAATAAGCCTAGGGAGGACTAAAATGACCTAATTGTACATCCAACGACACAAACACACCTATTGGATGCACAAGATTGGTTAGAAACCCTAATTCGACAAGAATAAGCCTAGGGAGGACGAAAATGACCTAATTGTTCACCCAATGACACAAACACACCTATTGGATGCACAAGATTGGTTATAAACCCTAATCGGAAGAGAATACGCCTAGGGAGGTCGAAAATGACCTAAATGTTCATCCAATGATACAAACACACCTGTTGGATGCACAAGATTGGTTAGAAACCCTAATTGGACAAGAATAAGCCAAGGAAGGAGGAAAATGACCAAATTGGTCATCCAATGACACAAACACACCTATTGGATGCACAAGATTGGTTAGAAACCCTAATTGGACAAGAATAAGCCAAGGGAGGAGGAAAATGACCTAATTGTTCATCCAATGACACAAACACACCTATTGGATGCACAAGATTGGTTAGAAACCCTAGTTGGACAAGAATAAGCCAAGGGAGGACGAAAATGACCTTAATGTTCATCCAACGATACAAACACACCTATTGGATGCTCAAGATTGGTTAGAAACCCTAATTCGACAAGAATAAGCCTAGGGAGGACAAAAATGACCTAATTGTTCACCCAATGACACAAACACACCTATTGGATGCACAAGATTGGTTAGAAACCCTAATTGGACAAGAATACGCCTAGGGTGGTCGAAAATGACCTAAATGTTCAACCAACGATACAAACACACCTATTGGATGCACAAGATTGGTTAGAAACCCTAATTCAACAAGAATAAGCCTAGGGAGGATGAAAATGACCTAATTGTTCGTCGAATGACATAAACACACCTATTGGATGCACAAGATTGGTTAGAAACCCTAATTCGACAAGAATAAGCCTAGGGAGGACGAAAATGACCTGATTGATCATCCAATGACATAAACACACCTATTGGATGCAAGAGATTGGTTAGAAACCCTAGTTGGACAAGAATTAGCCAAGGGAGGACGAAAATGACCTTAATGTTCATCCAACGATACAAACACACCTATTGGATGCTCAAGATTGGTTAGAAACCCTAATTCGACAAGAATAAGCCTAGGGACGACGAAAATGACCTAAATGTTCATCCAATGACACAAACACACCTATTGTATGCACAAGATTAGTTAGGAACCCAAATTCGACAAGAATAAGCCTACGGAGGACAAAAATGACCTAATTGTGCATCCAACGACACAAACACACCTATTGGATGCACAAGATTGGTTAGAAACCCTAATTCGACAAGAATAAGCCTAGGGAGGACTAAAATGACCTAATTGTTTATCCAATGACATAAACACACCTATTGGATGCACAAGATTGGTTAGAAACCCTAATTCGACAAGAATAAGCCTAGGGAGGACGAAGATGACCTAATTGTTCATCCAATGACATAAACACACCTATTGGATGCAAGAGATTGGTTAGAAACCCTAGTTGGACAAGAATTAGCCAAGGGAGGACGAAAATGACCTTAATGTTCATCCAACGATACAAACACACCTATTGGATGCTCAAGATTGGTTAGAAACCCTAATTCGACAAGAATAAGCCTAGGGACGACGAAAATGACCTAATTGTTCATCCAATGACACAAACACACCTATTGGTACACAAGATTGGTTAGAAACCCTAATTGGACAAGAATAAGCCAAGGGAGGACGAAAATGACCTAATTGTTCATCCAATGACACAAACACACCTGTTGGATGCACAAGATTGGTTAGAAACCCTAATTGGACAAGAATAAGCCAAGGGAGGAGGAAAATGACCTAATTGTTCATCCAATGACACAAACACACCTATTGGATGCACAAGATTGGTTAGAAACCCTAGTTGGACAAGAATTAGCCAAGGGAGGACGAAAATGAAGTTAATGTTCATCCAACGATACAAACACACCTATTGGATGCTCAAGATTGGTTAGAAACCCTAATTCGACAAGAATAAGCCTAGGGACGACGAAAATGACCTAATTGTTCATCCAATGACACAAACACACCTATTGGTACACAAGATTGGTTAGAAACCCTAATTGGACAAGAATAAGCCAAGGGAGGACGAAAATGACCTAATTGTTCATCCAATGACACAAACACACCTATTGGATGCACATGATTGGTTAAAAACCCTAATTGGACAAGAATAAGCCTAGGGAGTACGAAAATGACCTAATTATTCATCCAATGACACAAACACACCTATTGGTACACAAGATTTGTTAGAAACCCTAATTGGACAAGAAGAAACCTAGGGACGACGAAAATGACCTAAATATTCATCCAATGACACAAACACACCTATTGGATGCACAAGATTGGTTAGAAACCCTAATTGGAAGAGAATACGCCTAGGGAGGTCGAAAATGACCTAAATGTTCATCCAATGACACAAACACACCTATTGGTACACAAGATTGGTTAGAAACCCTAATTGGACAAGAATAAGCCAAGGGAGGACGAAAATGACCTAATTGTTCATCCAATGACACAAACACACCTATTGGATGCACAAGATTGGTTAGAAACCCTAATTCGACAAGAAGAAGCCTAGGGAGGAGGAAAATGACCTAATTGTTCATCCAATGACACAAACACACCTATTGGTACACAAGATTGGTTAGAAACCCTAATTGGACAAGAAGAAACCTAGGGACGACGAAAATGACCTAAATATTCATCCTATGACACACACCTATTGGATGCGCAAGATTGGTTAGAAACCCTAATTGGAAGAGAATACGCCTAGGGAGGTCGAAAATGACCTAAATGTTCATCCAATGATACAAACACACCTGTTGGATGCACAAGATTGGTTAGAAACCCTAATTGGACAAGAAAAAGCCAAGGGAGGAGGAAAATGACCTAATTGTTCATCCAATGACACAAACACACCTATTGGATGCACAAGATTGGTTAGAAACCCTAATTGGACAAGAATAAGCGTAGGGAAGACGAAAATGACCTAATTGTGCATCCAACTACACAAACACACCTATTGGATCCACAAGATTGGTTAGAAACCCAAATTCGACAAGAATAAGCGTAGGGAGGACAAAAATGACCTAATTGTTCATCCAATGACACAAACACACCTATTGGATGCACAAGATTGGTTAAAAACCCTAATTCGACAAGAAGAAGCCTAGGGACGACGAAAATGACCTAATTGTTCATCCAATGACACAAACACACCTATTGGTACACAAGATTGGTTAGAAACCCTAATTGGACAAGAAGAAGCCTTGGGACGACGAAAATAACCTAAATATTCATCCAATGACACAAACACACCTATTGTATGCACAAGATAGTTAGAAACCCTAATTCGACAAGAATAAGCCTAGGGAGGACAAAAATGACCTAATTGTACATCCAACGACACAAACACACCTATTGGATGCACAAGATAGGTTAAAAACCCTAATTCGACAAGAATAAGGCTAGGGAGGACAAAAATGACCTAATTGTTCATGCAATGACACAAACACACCTATTGGATGCACAAGATTGGTTAAGAACCCTAATACGACAAGAAGAAGCCTAGGGACGACGAAAATGACCTAATTGTTCATCCAATGACACAAACACACCTATTGGTACACAAGATTGTTAGAAACCCTAATTGGAGAAGAAGAAGCCTAGGGACGACGAAAATGACCTAAATATTCATCCAATGACACAAACACACCTATTGTATGCACAAGATTAGTTAGAAACCGTAATTCGACAAGAATAAGCCTAGGGAGGACAAAAATGACCTAATTGTACATCCAACGACACAAACACACCTATTGGATGCACAAGATTGGTTAAAAACCCTAATTCGACAAGAATAAGCCTAGGGAGGACAAAAATGACCTAATTGTTCATCCAATGACACAAACACACCTATTGGATGCACAAGATTGGTTAAAAACCCTAATTGGACAAGAAGAAGCCTAGGGACGACGAAAATCACCTAATTGTTCATCCAATGACACAAACACACCTATTGGTACACAAGATTGGTTAGAAACCCTAATTGGACAAGAAGAATCCTAGGGACGACGAAAATGACCTAAATATTCATCCAATGACACAAACACACCTATTGTATGCACCAGATTAGTTAGAAACCCTAATTCGACAAGAATAAGCCTAGGGAGGACAAAAATGACCTAATTGTACATCCAACGACACAAACACACCTATTGGATGCACAAGATTGGTTAAAAACCCTAATTCGACAAGAATAAGCCTAGGGAGGACAAAAATGACCTAATTGTTCATCCAATGACACAAACACACCTATTGGATGCACAAGATTGGTTAAAAACCCTAATTGGACAAGAAGAAGCCTAGGGACGACGAAAATGACCTAATTGTTCATCCAATGACACAAACACACCTATTGGTACACAAGATTGGTTAGAAACCCTAATTGGACAAGAAGAAGCCTAGGGACGACGAAAATGACCTAAATATTCATCCAACGACACAAACACACCTATTGTATGCACCAGATTAGTTAGAAACCCTAATTCGACAAGAATAAGCCTAGGGAGGACAAAAATGACCTAATTGTACATCCAACGATAGAAACACACCTATTGGATGCACAAGATTGGTTAAAAACCCTAATTCGACAAGAATAAGCCTAGGGAGGACAAAAATGACCTAATTGTTCATCCAATGACACAAACACACCTATTGGATGCACAAGATTGGTTAAAAACCCTAATTGGACAAGAAGAAGCCTAGGGACGACGAAAATCACCTAATTGTTCATCCAATGACACAAACACACCTATTGGTACACAAGATTGGTTAGAAACCCTAATTGGACAAGAAGAATCCTAGGGACGACGAAAATGACCTAAATATTCATCCAATGACACAAACACACCTATTGTATGCACAAGATTAGTTAGAAACCCTAATTCGACAAGAATAAGCCTAGGGAGGACAAAAATGACCTAATTGTACATCCAACGACACAAACACACCTATTGGATGCACAAGATTGGTTAGAAACCCTAATTCGACAACAATAAGCCTAGGGACGACGAAAATGACCTAATTGTTCATCCAATGACACAAACACACCTATTGGTACACAAGATTGGTTAGAAACCCTAATTGGACAAGAAGAAGCCTAGGGACGACGAAAATGACCTAATTGTTCATCCAATGACACAAACACACCTATTGGTACACAAGATTGGTTAGAAACCCTAATTGGACAAGAATAAGCCAAGGGAGGAGGAAAATGACCTAATTGTTCATCCAATGACACAAACACACCTATTGGATGCACAAGATTGGTTAGAAACCCTAGTTGGACAAGAATTAGCCAAGGGAGGACGAAAATGACCTTAATGTTCATCCAACGATACAAACACACCTATTGGATGCTCAAGATTGGTTAGAAACCCTAATTCGACAAGAAGAAGCCTAGGGAGGAGGAAAATGACCTAATTGTTCATCCAATGACACAAACACACCTATTGGTACACAAGATTGGTTAGAAACCCTAATTGGAGAAGAAGAAACCTAGGGACGACGAAAATGACCTAAATATTCATCCTATGACACAAACACACCTATTGGATACGCAAGATTGGTTAGAAACCCTAATTGGAAGAGAATACGCCTAGGGAGGTCGAAAATGACCTAAATGTTCATCCAATGATACAAACACACCTGTTGGATGCACAAGATTGGTTAGAAACCCTAATTGGACAAGAAAAAGCCAAGGGAGGAGGAAAATGACCTAATTGTTCATCCAATGACACAAACACAGCTATTGGATGCACAAGATTGGTTAGAAACCCTAATTGGACAAGAATAAGCGTAGGGAAGACGAAAATGACCTAATTGTGCATCCAACTACACAAACACACCTATTGGATCCACAAGATTGGTTAGAAACCCAAATTCGACAAGAATAAGCGTAGGGAGGACAAAAATGACCTAATTGTTGATCCAATGACACAAACACACCTATTGGATGCACAAGATTGGTTAAAAACCCTAATTCGACAAGAAGAAGCCTAGGGACGACGAAAATGACCTAATTGTTCATCCAATGACACAAACACACCTATTGGTACACAAGATTGGTTAGAAACCCTAATTGGACAAGAAGAATCCTAGGGACGACGAAAATGACCTAAATATTCATCCAATGACACAAACACACCTATTGTATGCACAAGATTAGTTAGAAACCCTAATTCGACAAGAATAAGCCTAGGGAGGACAAAAATGACCTAATTGTACATCCAACGACACAAACAGACCTATTGGATGCAACAGATTGGTTAGAAACCCTAATTGGACAAGAATAAGCCTAGGGACGACGAAAATGACCTAAATATTCATCCAATGACACAAACACACCTATTGTATGCACAAGATTAGTTAGAAACCCTAATTCGACAAGAATAAGCCTAGGAAGGACTAAAATGACCTAATTGTACATCCAACGACACAAACACACCTATTGGATGCACAAGATTGGTTAGAAACCCTAATTCGACAAGAATAAGCCTAGGGAGGACGAAAATGACCTAATTGTTCACCCAATGACACAAACACACCTATTGGATGCACAAGATTGGTTATAAACCCTAATCGGAAGAGAATACGCCTAGGGAGGTCGAAAATGACCTAAATGTTCATCCAATGATACAAACACACCTGTTGGATGCACAAGATTGGTTAGAAACCCTAATTGGACAAGAATAAGCCAAGGAAGGAGGAAAATGACCAAATTGTTCATCCAATGACACAAACACACCTATTGGATGCACAAGATTGGTTAGAAACCCTAATTGGACAAGAATAAGCCAAGGGAGGAGGAAAATGACCTAATTGTTCATCCAATGACACAAACACACCTATTGGATGCACAAGATTGGTTAGAAACCCTAGTTGGACAAGAATTAGCCAAGGGAGGACGAAAATGACCTTAATGTTCATCCAACGATACAAACACACCTATTGGATGCTCAAGATTGGTTAGAAACCCTAATTCGACAAGAATAAGCCTAGGGACGACGAAAATGACCTAATTGTTCATCCAATGACACAAACACACCTATTGGTACACAAGATTGGTTAGAAACCCTAATTGGACAAGAATAAGCCAAGGGAGGACGAAAATGACCTAATTGTTCATCCAATGACACAAACACACCTGTTGGATGCACAAGATTGGTTAGAAACCCTAATTGGACAAGAATAAGCCAAGGGAGGAGGAAAATGACCTAATTGTTCATCCAATGACACAAACACACCTATTGGATGCACAAGATTGGTTAGAAACCCTAGTTGGACAAGAATTAGCCAAGGGAGGACGAAAATGACCTTAATGTTCATCCAACGATACAAACACACCTATTGGATGCTCAAGATTGGTTAGAAACCCTAATTGGACAAGAATAAGCCAAGGGAGGACGAAAATGACCTAATTGTTCATCCAATGACACAAACACACCTATTGGATGCACAAGATTGGTTAGAAACCCTAATTCGACAAGAAGAAGCCTAGGGAAGAGGAAAATGACCTAATTGTTCATCCAATGACATAAACACACCTATTGGTACACAAGATTGGTTAGAAACCCTAATTGGACAAGAAGAAACCTAGGGACGACGAAAATGACCTAAATATTCATCCAATGACACAAACACACCTATTGGATGCACAAGATTGGTTAGAAACCCTAATTGGAAGAGAATACGCCTAGGGAGGTCGAAAATGACCCAAATGTTCATCCAATGATACAAACACACCTGTTGGATGCACAAGATTGGTTAGAAACCCTAATTGGACAAGAATAAGCCAAGGGAGGAGGAAAATGACCTAATTGTTCATCCAATGACACAAACACACCTATTGGATGCACAAGATTGGTTAGAAACCCTAGTTGGACAAGAATTAGCCAAGGGAGGACGAAAATGAACTTAATGTTCATCCAACGATACAAACACACCTATTGGATGCTCATGATTGGTTAGAAACCCTAATTCGACAAGAATAAGCCTAGGGACGACGAAAATGACCTAATTGTTCATCCAATGACACAAACACACCTATTGGTACACAAGATTGGTTAGAAACCCTAATTGGACAAGAATAAGCCAAGGGAGGACGAAAATGACCTAATTGTTCATCCAATGACACAAACACACCTATTGGATGCACAAGATTGGTTAGAAACCCTAATTCGACAAGAAGAAGCCTAGGGAGGACGAAAATGACCTAATTGTTCATCCAATGACACAAACACACCTATTGGTACACAAGATTGGTTAGAAACCCTAATTGGACAAGAAGAAACCTAGGGACGATGAAAATGACCTAAATATTCATCCAATGACACAAACACACCTATTGGATGCACAAGATTGGTAAGAAACCCTAATTGGAAGAGAATACGCCTAGGGAGGTCGAAAATGACCTAAATGTTCATCCAATGATACAAACACACCTGTTGGATGCACAAGATTGGTTAGAAACCCTAATTGGACAAGAATAAGCCAAGGGAGGAGGAAAATGACCTAATTGTTCATCCAATGACACAAACACACCTATTGGATGCACAAGATTGGTTAGAAACCCTAATTGGACAAGAATAAGAGTAGGGAAGACGAAAATGACCTAATTGTGCATCCAACGACACAAACACACCTATTGGATCCACAAGATTGGTTAGAAACCCTAATTCGACAAGAATAAGCCTAGGGAGGACGAAAATGACCTAATTGTTCATCCAATGACACAAACACACCTATTGGATGCACAAGATTGGTTAGAAACCCTAATTGGACAAGAAGAAGCCTAGGGACGACGAAAATGACCTAAATATTCATCCAATGACACAAACACACCTATTGGATGCACAAGATTAGTTAGAAACCCTAATTCGACAAGAATAAGCCTAGGGAGGACAAAAATGACCTAATTGTACATCCAACGACACAAACACACCTATTGGATGCACAAGATTGGTTAGAAACCCTAATTCGACAAGAATAAGCCTAGGGAGGACGAAAATGACCTAATTGTTCATCCAACGACACAAACACACCTATTGGATGCACATGATTGGTTAGAAACCCTAATTAGACAAGAAGAAGCCTAGGGACGACGAAAATGACCTAAATATTCATCCAATGACACAAACACACCTATTGTATGCACAAGATTAGTTAGAAACCCTAATTCGACAAGAATAAGCCTAGGGAGGACAAAAATGACCTAATTGTACATCCAACGACACAAACACACCTATTGGATGCACAAGATTGGTTAAAAACCCTAATTCGACAAGAATAAGCCTAGGGAGGACAAAAATGACCTAATTGTTCATCCAATGACACAAACACACCTATTGGATGCACAAGATTGGTTAAAAACCCTAATTGGACAAGAAGAAGCCTAGGGACGACGAAAATCACCTAATTGTTCATCCAATGACACAAACACACCTATTGGTACACAAGATTGGTTAGAAACCCTAATTGGACAAGAAGAAGCCTAGGGACGACGAAAATGACCTAAATATTCATCCAACGACACAAACACACCTATTGTATGCACCAGATTAGTTAGAAACCCTAATTCGACAAGAATAAGCCTAGGGAGGACAAAAATGACCTAATTGTACATCCAACGACACAAACACACCTATTGGATGCACAAGATTGGTTAAAAACCCTAATTCGACAAGAATAAGCGTAGGGAGGACAAAAATGACCTAATTGTTCATCCAATGACACAAACACACCTATTGGATGCACAAGATTGGTTAAAAACCCTAATTCGACAAGAAGAAGCCTAGGGACGACGAAAATGACCTAATTGTTCATCCAATGACACAAACACACCTATTGGTACACAAGATTGGTTAGAAACCCTAATTGGACAAGAAGAAGCCTAGGGACGACGAAAATGACCTAAATATTCATCCAACGACACAAACACACCTATTGTATGCACCAGATTAGTTAGAAACCCTAATTCGACAAGAATAAGCCTAGGGAGGACAAAAATGACCTAATTGTACATCCAACGATAGAAACACACCTATTGGATGCACAAGATTGGTTAAAAACCCTAATTCGACAAGAATAAGCCTAGGGAGGACAAAAATGACCTAATTGTTCATCCAATGACACAAACACACCTATTGGATGCACAAGATTGGTTAAAAACCCTAATTGGACAAGAAGAAGCCTAGGGACGACGAAAATCACCTAATTGTTCATCCAATGACACAAACACACCTATTGGTACACAAGATTGGTTAGAAACCCTAATTGGACAAGAAGAATCCTAGGGACGACGAAAATGACCTAAATATTCATCCAATGACACAAACACACCTATTGTATGCACAAGATTAGTTAGAAACCCTAATTCGACAAGAATAAGCCTAGGGAGGACAAAAATGACCTAATTGTACATCCAACGACACAAACAGACCTATTGGATGCAACAGATTGGTTAGAAACCCTAATTGGACAAGAATAAGCCTAGGGACGACGAAAATGACCTAATTGTTCATCCAATGACACAAACACACCTATTGGATGCACAAGATTGGTTAAAAACCCTAATTGGACAAGAAGAAGCCTAGGGACGACGAAAATCACCTAATTGTTCATCCAATGACACAAACACACCTATTGGTACACAAGATTGGTTAGAAACCCTAATTGGACAAGAAGAATCCTAGGGACGACGAAAATGACCTAAATATTCATCCAATGACACAAACACACCTATTGTATGCACAAGATTAGTTAGAAACCCTAATTCGACAAGAATAAGCCTAGGGAGGACAAAAATGACCTAATTGTACATCCAACGACACAAACAGACCTATTGGATGCAACAGATTGGTTAGAAACCCTAATTGGACAAGAATAAGCCTAGGGACGACGAAAATGACCTAAATATTCATCCAATGACACAAACACACCTATTGTATGCACAAGATTAGTTAGAAACCCTAATTCGACAAGAATAAGCCTAGGGAGGACTAAAATGACCTAATTGTACATCCAACGACACAAACACACCTATTGGATGCACAAGATTGGTTAGAAACCCTAATTCGACAAGAATAAGCCTAGGGAGGACGAAAATGACCTAATTGTTCACCCAATGACACAAACACACCTATTGGATGCACAAGATTGGTTATAAACCCTAATCGGAAGAGAATACGCCTATGGAGGTCGAAAATGACCTAAATGTTCATCCAATGATACAAACACACCTGTTGGATGCACAAGATTGGTTAGAAACCCTAATTGGACAAGAATAAGCCAAGGAAGGAGGAAAATGACCAAATTGGTCATCCAATGACACAAACACACCTATTGGATGCACAAGATTGGTTAGAAACCCTAATTGGACAAGAATAAGCCAAGGGAGGAGGAAAATGACCTAATTGTTCATCCAATGACACAAACACACCTATTGGATGCACAAGATTGGTTAGAAACCCTAGTTGGACAAGAATTAGCCAAGGGAGGACGAAAATGACCTTAATGTTCATCCAACGATACAAACACACCTATTGGATGCTCAAGATTGGTTAGAAACCCTAATTCGACAAGAATAAGCCTAGGGACGACGAAAATGACCTAATTGTTCATCCAATGACACAAACACACCTATTGGTACACAAGATTGGTTAGAAACCCTAATTGGACAAGAATAAGCATAGGGAGGACGAAAATGACCTTATTGTTCATCCAATGACACAAACACACCTATTGGATGCACAAGATTGGTTAGAAACCCTAATTCGACAAGAAGAAGCCTAGGGAGGAGGAAAATGACCTAATTGTTCATCCAATGACACAAACACACCTATTGGTACACAAGATTGGTTAGAAACCCTAATTGGAGAAGAAGAAACCTAGGGACGACGAAAATGACCTAAATATTCATCCTATGACACAAACACACCTATTGGATGCGCAAGATTGGTTAGAAACCCTAATTGGAAGAGAATACGCCTAGGGAGGTCGAAAATGACCTAAATGTTCATCCAATGATACAAACACACCTGTTGGATGCACAAGATTGGTTAGAAACCCTAATTGGACAAGAAAAAGCCAAGGGAGGAGGAAAATGACCTAATTGTTCATCCAATGACACAAACACACCTATTGGATGCACAAGATTGGTTAGAAACCCTAATTGGACAAGAATAAGCGTAGGGAAGACGAAAATGACCTAATTGTGCATCCAACTACACAAACACACCTATTGGATCCACAAGATTGGTTAGAAACCCAAATTCGACAAGAATAAGCGTAGGGAGGACAAAAATGACCTAATTGTTCATCCAATGACACACACACACCTATTGGATGCACAAGATTGGTTAAAAACCCTAATTCGACAAGAAGAAGCCTAGGGACGACGAAAATGACCTAATTGTTCATCCAATGACACAAACACACCTATTGGTACACAAGATTGGTTAGAAACCCTAATTGGACAAGAAGAAGCCTAGGGACGACGAAAATGACCTAAATATTCATCCAACGACACAAACACACCTATTGTATGCACCAGATTAGTTAGAAACCCTAATTCGACAAGAATAAGCCTAGGGAGGACAAAAATGACCTAATTGTACATCCAACGACACAAACACACCTATTGGATGCACAAGATTGGTTAAAAACCCTAATTCGACAAGAATAAGCCTAGGGAGGACAAAAATGACCTAATTGTTCATCCAATGACACAAACACACCTATTGGATGCACAAGATTGGTTAAAAACCCTAATTGGACAAGAAGAAGCCTAGGGACGACGAAAATCACCTAATTGTTCATCCAGTGACACACACACACCTATTGGTACACAAGATTGGTTAGAAACCCTAATTGGACAAGAAGAATCCTAGGGACGACGAAAATGACCTAAATATTTATCCAATGACACAAACACACCTATTGTATGCACAAGATTAGTTAGAAACCCTAATTCGACAAGAATAAGCCTAGGGAGGACAAAAATGACCTAATTGTACATCCAACGACACAAACAGACCTATTGGATGCAACAGATTGGTTAGAAACCCTAATTGGACAAGAATAAGCCTAGGGACGACGAAAATGACCTAAATATTCATCCAATGACACAAACACACCTATTGTATGCACAAGATTAGTTAGAAACCCTAATTCGACAAGAATAAGCCTAGGGAGGACTAAAATGACCTAATTGTACATCCAACGACACAAACACACCTATTGGATGCACAAGATTGGTTAGAAACCCTAATTCGACAAGAATAAGCCTAGGGAGGACGAAAATGACCTAATTGTTCACCCAATGACACAAACACACCTATTGGATGCACAAGATTGGTTATAAACCCTAATTGGAAGAGAATACGCCTAAGGAGGTCGAAAATGACCTAAATGTTCATCCAATGATACAAACACACTTGTTGGATGCACAAGATTGGTTAGAAACCCTAATTGGACAAGAATAAGCCAAGGGAGGAGGAAAATGACCAAATTGTTCATCCAATGACACAAACACACCTATTGGATGCACAAGATTGGTTAGAAACCCTAATTGGACAAGAATAAGAGTAGGGAAGACGAAAATGACCTAATTGTGCATCCAACGACACAAACACACCTATTGGATCCACAAGATTGGTTAGAAACCCTAATTCGACAAGAATAAGCCTAGGGACGACGAAAATGACCTAATTGTTCATCCAATGACATAAACACACCTATTGGATGCACAAGATTGGTTAGAAACCCTAATTCGACAAGAATAAGCCTAGGGAGGACGAAAATGACCTGATTGATCATCCAATGACATAAACACACCTATTGGTACACAAGATTTGTTAGAAACCCTAATTAGACAAGAAGAAACCTAGGGACGACGAAAATGACCTAAATATTCATCCTATGACACAAACACACCTATTGGATACGCAAGATTGGTTAGAAACCCTAATTGGAAGAGAATACGCCTAGGGAGGTCGAAAATGACCTAAATGTTCATCCAATGATACAAACACACCTGTTGGATGCACAAGATTGGTTAGAAACCCTAATTGGACAAGAAAAAGCCAAGGGAGGAGGAAAATGACCTAATTGTTCATCCAATGACACAAACACAGCTATTGGATGCACAAGATTGGTTAGAAACCCTAATTGGACAAGAATAAGCGTAGGGAAGACGAAAATGACCTAATTGTGCATCCAACTACACAAACACACCTATTGGATCCACAAGATTGGTTAGAAACCCAAATTCGACAAGAATAAGCGTAGGGAGGACAAAAATGACCTAATTGTTCATCCAATGACACAAACACACCTATTGGATGCACAAGATTGGTTAAAAACCCTAATTCGACAAGAAGAAGCCTAGGGACGACGAAAATGACCTAATTGTTCATCCAATGACACAAACACACCTATTGGTACACAAGATTGGGTAGAAACCCTAATTGGACAAGAAGAAGCCTAGGGACGACGAAAATGACCTAAATATTCATCCAATGACACAAACACACCTATTGTATGCACAAGATTAGTTAGAAACCCTAATTCGACAAGAATAAGCCTAGGGAGGACAAAAATGACCTAATTGTACATCCAACGACACAAACACACCTATTGGATGCACAAGGTTGGTTAGAAACCCTAATTCGACAAGAATAAGCCTAGGGAGGACGAAAATGACCTAATTGTTCATCCAATGACACAAACACACCAATCGGATGCACAAGATTGGTTAGAAACCCTAATTGGAAGAGAATACACCTAGGGAGGTCGAAAATGACCTACATGTTCATCCAATGATACAAACACACCTGTTGGATGCACAAGATTGGTTAGAAACCCTAATAGGACAAGAATAACCCAAGGGAGGAGGAAAATGACCTAATTGTTCATCCAATGACACCAACACACCTATTGGATGCACAAGATTGGTTAGAAACCCTAATTGGACATGAATAAGCATAGCGAAGACGAAAATGACCTAATTGTTCATCCAATGACACAAACACACCTATTGGATGCACAAGATTGGTTAGAAACCCTAATTGGACAAGAAGAAACCTAGGGACGACGAAAATGACCTAAATATTCATCCAATGACACAAACACACCTATTGTATGCACAAGATTAGTTAGAAACCCTAATTCGACAAGAATAAGCCTAGGGAGGACAAAAATGACCTAATTGTACATCCAACGACACAAACACACCTATTGGATGCACAAGATTGGTTAGAAACCCTAATTCGACAAGAATAAGCCTAGGGAGGACGAAAATGACCTAATTGTTCACCCAATGACACAAACACACCTATTGGATGCACAAGATTGGTTATAAACCCTAATCGGAAGAGAATACGCCTAGGGAGGTCGAAAATGACCTAAATGTTCATCCAATGATACAAACACACCTGTTGGATGCACAAGATTGGTTAGAAACCCTAATTGGACAAGAATAAGCCAAGGGAGGAGGAAAATGACCAAATTGTTCTTCCAATGACACAAACACACCTATTGGATGCACAAGATTGGTTAGAAACCCTAATTGGACAAGAATAAGAGTAGGGAAGACGAAAATGACCTAATTGTGCATCCAACGACACAAACACACCTATTGGATCCACAAGATTGGTTAGAAACCCTAATTCGACAAGAATAAGCCTAGGGACGACGAAAATGACCTAATTGTTCACCCAATGACACAAACACACCTATTGGATGCACAAGATTGGTTATAAACCCTAATTGGAAGAGAATACGCCTAGGGAGGTCGAAAATGACCTAAATGTTCATCCAATGATACAAACACACCTGTTGGATGCACAAGATTGGTTAGAAACCCTAATTGGACAAGAATAAGCCAAGGGAGGACGAAAATGACCTAATTGTTCATCCAATGACACAAACACACCTATTGGATGCACAAGATTGGTTAGAAACCCTAGTTGGACAAGAATTAGCCAAGGGAGGACGAAAATGAAGTTAATGTTCATCCAACGATACAAACACACCTATTGGATGCTCAAGATTGGTTAGAAACCCTAATTCGACAAGAATAAGCCTAGGGACGACGAAAATGACCTAATTGTTCATCCAATGACACAAACACACCTATTGGTACACAAGATTGGTTAGAAACCCTAATTGGACAAGAATAAGCCAAGGGAGGACGAAAATGACCTAATTGTTCATCCAACGACACAAACACACCTATTGGATGCACAAGATTGGTTAGAAACCCTAATTCGACAAGAAGAAGCCTAGGGAGGAGGAAAATGACCTAATTGTTCATCCAATGACACAAACACACCTATTGGTACACAAGATTGGTTAGAAACCCTAATTGGACAAGAAGAAACCTAGGGACGATGAAAATGACCTAAATATTCATCCAATGACACAAACACACCTATTGGATGCACAAGATTGGTAAGAAACCCTACTTGGAAGAGAATACGCCTAGGGAGGTCGAAAATGACCTAAATGTTCATCCAATGATACAAACACACCTGTTGGATGCACAAGATTGGTTAGAAACCCTAATTGGACAAGAATAAGCCAAGGGAGGAGGAAAACGACCTAATTGTTCATCCAATGACACAAACACACCTATTGGATGCACAAGATTGGTTAGAAACCCTAATTGGACAAGAATAAGCGTAGGGAAGACGAAAATGACCTAATTGTGCATCCAACTACACAAACACACCTATTGGATCCACAAGATTGGTTAGAAACCCAAATTCGACAAGAATAAGCCTAGGGAGGACGAAAATGACCTAATTGTTCATCCAATGACATAAACACACCTATTGGATGCAAGAGATTGGTTAGAAACCCTAGTTGGACAAGAATTAGCCAATGGAGGACGAAAATGACCTTAGTGTTCATCCAACGATACAAACACACCTATTGGATGCACAAGATTGGTTAGAAACCCTAATTCGACAAGAATAAGCGTAGGGAGGACAACAATGACCTAATTGTTCATCCAATGACACAAACACACCTATTGGATGCACATGATTGGTTAAAAACCCTAATTGGACAACAATAAGCCTAGGTAGTACGAAAATGACCTAATTATTCATCCAACGACACAAACACACCTATTGGATGCACAAGATTGGTTAGAAACCCTAATTCGACAAGAATAAGCCTAGGGAGGACGAAAATGACCTAATTGTTCATCCAATGACACAAACACACCTATTGGATGCACAAGATTGGTTAGAAACCCTAATTGAACAAGAAGAAGCCTAGGGACGACGAAAATGACCTAAATATTCATCCAATGACACAAACACACCTATTGTATGCACAAGATTAGTTAGAAACCCTAATTCGACAAGAATAAGCCTAGGGAGGACAAAAATGACCTAATTGTTCATCCAATGACACAAACACACCTATTGGATGCACAAGATTGGTTAAAAACCCTAATTGGACAAGAAGAAGCCTAGGGACGACGAAAATCACCTAATTGTTCATCCAATGACACAAACACACCTATTGGTACACAAGATTGGTTAGAAACCCTAATTGGACAAGAAGAATCCTAGGGACGACGAAAATGACCTAAATATTCATCCAATGACACAAACACACCTATTGTATGCACCAGATTAGTTAGAAACCCTAATTCGACAAGAATAAGCCTAGGGAGGACAAAAATGACCTAATTGTACATCCAACGACACAAACACACCTATTGGATGCACAAGATTGGTTAAAAACCCTAATTCGACAAGAATAAGCCTAGGGAGGACAAAAATGACCTAATTGTTCATCCAATGACACAAACACACCTATTGGATGCACAAGATTGGTTAAAAACCCTAATTGGACAAGAAGAAGCCTAGGGACGACGAAAATCACCTAATTGTTCATCCAATGACACAAACACACCTATTGGTACACAAGATTGGTTAGAAACCCTAATTGGACAAGAAGAATCCTAGGGACGACGAAAATGACCTAAATATTCATCCAATGACACAAACACACCTATTGTATGCACAAGATTAGTTAGAAACCCTAATTCGACAACAATAAGCCTAGGGAGGACAAAAATGACCTAATTGTACATCCAACGACACAAACAGACCTATTGGATGCAACAGATTGGTTAGAAACCCTAATTGGACAAGAATAAGCCTAGGGACGACGAAAATGACCTAAATATTCATCCAATGACACAAACACACCTATTGTATGCACAAGATTAGTTAGAAACCCTAATTCGACAAGAATAAGCCTAGGGAGGACTAAAATGACCTAATTGTACATCCAACGACACAAACACACCTATTGGATGCACAAGATTGGTTAGAAACCCTAATTCGACAAGAATAAGCCTAGGGAGGACGAAAATGACCTAATTGTTCACCCAATGACACAAACACACCTATTGGATGCACAAGATTGGTTATAAACCCTAATTGGAAGAGAATACGCCTAGGGAGGTCGAAAATGACCTAAATGTTCATCCAATGATACAAACACACCTGTTGGATGCACAAGATTGGTTAGAAACCCTAATTGGACAAGAATAAGCCAAGGGAGGAGGAAAATGACCAAATTGTTCATCCAATGACACAAACACACCTATTGGATGCACAAGATTGGTTAGAAACCCTAATTGGACAAGAATAAGAGTAGGGAAGACGAAAATGACCTAATTGTGCATCCAACGACACAAACACACCTATTGGATCCACAAGATTGGTTAGAAACCCTAATTCGACAAGAAGAAGCCTAGGGAGGAGGAAAATGACCTAATTGTTCATCCAATGACACAAACACACCTATTGGTACACAAGATTGGTTAGAAACCCTAATTGGAGAAGAAGAAACCTAGGGACGACGAAAATGACCTAAATATTCATCCTATGACACAAACACACCTATTGGAT
>JBBPBS010000244.1:181458-202970 GCA_037974835.1 Cicer judaicum
GTCGAAAATGACCTAAATGTTCATCCAATGATACAAACACACCTGTTGGATGCACAAGATTGGTTAGAAACCCTAATTGGACAAGAATAAGCCAAGGGAGGAGGAAAATGACCAAATTGTTCATCCAATGACACAAACACACCTATTGGATGCACAAGATTGGTTAGAAACCCTAATTGGACAAGAATAAGAGTAGGGAAGACGAAAATGACCTAATTGTGCATCCAACGACACAAACACACCTATTGGATCCACAAGATTGGTTAGAAACCTTAATTCGACAAGAATAAGCCTAGGGACGACGAAAATGACCTAATTGTTCATCCAGTGACATAAACACACCTATTGGATGCACAAGATTGGTTAGAAACCCTAATTCGACAAGAATAAGCCTAGGGAGGACGAAAATGACCTGATTGATCATCCAATGACATAAACACACCTATTGGATGCAAGAGATTGGTTAGAAACCCTAGTTGGACAAGAATTAGCCAAGGGAGGACGAAAATGACCTTAATGTTCATCGAACGACACAAACACACCTATTGGATGCACAAGATTGATTAGAAACCCTAATTCGACAAGAATAAGCCTAGGGAGGACAAAAATGACCTAATTGTTCATCCAATGACACAAACACACCTATTGGATGCAAAAGATTGGTTAAAAACCCTAATTCGACAAGAATAAGCCTAGGGAGGACAAGAATGACCTAATTGTTCATCCAATGACACAAACACACCTATTGGATGCACAAGATTGGTTAAAAACCCTAATACGACAAGAAGAAGCCTAGGGACGACGAAAATGACCTAATTGTTCATCCAATGACACAAACACACCTATTGGTACACAAGATTGGTTAGAAACCCTAATTGGACAAGAAGAAGCCTAGGGACGACGAAAATGACCTAAATATTCATCCAATGAGACAAACACACCTGTTGGATGCACAAGATTTAAGAAACCCTAATTGGACAAGAATAAGCCAAGGGAGGAGGAAAATGACCTAATTGTTCATCCAATGACACAAACACACCTATTGTATGCACAAGATTAGTTAGAAACCCTAATTCGACAAGAATAAGCCTAGGGAGGACAAAAATGACCTAATTGTACATCCAACGACACAAACAGACCTATTGGATGCAACAGATTGGTTAGAAACCCTAATTGGACAAGAATAAGCCTAGGGACGACGAAAATGACCTAAATATTCATCCAATGACACAAACACACCTATTGTATGCACAAGATTAGTTAGAAACCCTAATTCGACAAGAATAAGCCTAGGGAGGACTAAAATGACCTAATTGTACATCCAACGACACAAACACACCTATTGGATGCACAAGATTGGTTAGAAACCCTAATTCGACAAGAATAAGCCTAGGGAGGACGAAAATGACCTAATTGTTCACCCAATGACACAAACACACCTATTGGATGCACAAGATTGGTTATAAACCCTAATTGGAAGAGAATACGCCTAAGGAGGTCGAAAATGACCTAAATGTTCATCCAATGATACAAACACACTTGTTGGATGCACAAGATTGGTTAGAAACCCTAATTGGACAAGAATAAGCCAAGGGAGGAGGAAAATGACCAAATTGTTCATCCAATGACACAAACACACCTATTGGATGCACAAGATTGGTTAGAAACCCTAATTGGACAAGAATAAGAGTAGGGAAGACGAAAATGACCTAATTGTGCATCCAACGACACAAACACACCTATTGGATCCACAAGATTGGTTAGAAACCCTAATTCGACAAGAATAAGCCTAGGGACGACGAAAATGACCTAATTGTTCATCCAATGACATAAACACACCTATTGGATGCACAAGATTGGTTAGAAACCCTAATTCGACAAGAATAAGCCTAGGGAGGACGAAAATGACCTGATTGATCATCCAATGACATAAACACACCTATTGGTACACAAGATTTGTTAGAAACCCTAATTAGACAAGAAGAAACCTAGGGACGACGAAAATGACCTAAATATTCATCCTATGACACAAACACACCTATTGGATACGCAAGATTGGTTAGAAACCCTAATTGGAAGAGAATACGCCTAGGGAGGTCGAAAATGACCTAAATGTTCATCCAATGATACAAACACACCTGTTGGATGCACAAGATTGGTTAGAAACCCTAATTGGACAAGAAAAAGCCAAGGGAGGAGGAAAATGACCTAATTGTTCATCCAATGACACAAACACAGCTATTGGATGCACAAGATTGGTTAGAAACCCTAATTGGACAAGAATAAGCGTAGGGAAGACGAAAATGACCTAATTGTGCATCCAACTACACAAACACACCTATTGGATCCACAAGATTGGTTAGAAACCCAAATTCGACAAGAATAAGCGTAGGGAGGACAAAAATGACCTAATTGTTCATCCAATGACACAAACACACCTATTGGATGCACAAGATTGGTTAAAAACCCTAATTCGACAAGAAGAAGCCTAGGGACGACGAAAATGACCTAATTGTTCATCCAATGACACAAACACACCTATTGGTACACAAGATTGGTTAGAAACCCTAATTGGACAAGAAGAAGCCTTGGGACGACGAAAATAACCTAAATATTCATCCAATGACACAAACACACCTATTGTATGCACAAGATAGTTAGAAACCCTAATTCGACAAGAATAAGCCTAGGGAGGACAAAAATGACCTAATTGTACATCCAACGACACAAACACACCTATTGGATGCACAAGATAGGTTAAAAACCCTAATTCGACAAGAATAAGGCTAGGGAGGACAAAAATGACCTAATTGTTCATGCAATGACACAAACACACCTATTGGATGCACAAGATTGGTTAAGAACCCTAATACGACAAGAAGAAGCCTAGGGACGACGAAAATGACCTAATTGTTCATCCAATGACACAAACACACCTATTGGTACACAAGATTGTTAGAAACCCTAATTGGAGAAGAAGAAGCCTAGGGACGACGAAAATGACCTAAATATTCATCCAATGACACAAACACACCTATTGTATGCACAAGATTAGTTAGAAACCCTAATTCGACAAGAATAAGCCTAGGGAGGACAAAAATGACCTAATTGTACATCCAACGACACAAACACACCTATTGGATGCACAAGATTGGTTAGAAACCCTAATTGGACAAGAATAAGCCAAGGGAGGACGAAAATGACCTAATTGTTCATCCAATGACACAAACACACCTATTGGATGCACAAGATTGGTTAGAAACCCTAATTCGACAAGAAGAAGCCTAGGGAGGAGGAAAATGACCTAATTGTTCATCCAATGACACAAACACACCTATTGGATGCACAAGATTGGTTAGAAACCCTAGTTGGACAAGAATTAGCCAAGGGAGGACGAAAATGAACTTAATGTTCATCCAACGATACAAACACACCTATTGGATGCTCATGATTGGTTAGAAACCCTAATTCGACAAGAATAAGCCTAGGGACGACGAAAATGACCTAATTGTTCATCCAATGACACAAACACACCTATTGGTACACAAGATTGGTTAGAAACCCTAATTGGACAAGAATAAGCCAAGGGAGGACGAAAATGACCTAATTGTTCATCCAACGACACAAACACACCTATTGGATGCACAAGATTGGTTAGAAACCCTAATTCGACAAGAAGAAGCCTAGGGAGGAGGAAAATGACCTAATTGTTCATCCAATGACACAAACACACCTATTGGTACACAAGATTGGTTAGAAACCCTAATTGGACAAGAAGAAACCTAGGGACGATGAAAATGACCTAAATATTCATCCAATGACACAAACACACCTATTGGATGCACAAGATTGGTAAGAAACCCTACTTGGAAGAGAATACGCCTAGGGAGGTCGAAAATGACCTAAATGTTCATCCAATGATACAAACACACCTGTTGGATGCACAAGATTGGTTAGAAACCCTAATTGGACAAGAATAAGCCAAGGGAGGAGGAAAACGACCTAATTGTTCATCCAATGACACAAACACACCTATTGGATGCACAAGATTGGTTAGAAACCCTAATTGGACAAGAATAAGCGTAGGGAAGACGAAAATGACCTAATTGTGCATCCAACTACACAAACACACCTATTGGATCCACAAGATTGGTTAGAAACCCAAATTCGACAAGAATAAGCCTAGGGAGGACGAAAATGACCTAATTGTTCATCCAATGACATAAACACACCTATTGGATGCAAGAGATTGGTTAGAAACCCTAGTTGGACAAGAATTAGCCAATGGAGGACGAAAATGACCTTAGTGTTCATCCAACGATACAAACACACCTATTGGATGCACAAGATTGGTTAGAAACCCTAATTCGACAAGAATAAGCGTAGGGAGGACAACAATGACCTAATTGTTCATCCAATGACACAAACACACCTATTGGATGCACATGATTGGTTAAAAACCCTAATTGGACAACAATAAGCCTAGGTAGTACGAAAATGACCTAATTATTCATCCAACGACACAAACACACCTATTGGATGCACAAGATTGGTTAGAAACCCTAATTCGACAAGAATAAGCCTAGGGAGGACGAAAATGACCTAATTGTTCATCCAATGACACAAACACACCTATTGGATGCACAAGATTGGTTAGAAACCCTAATTGAACAAGAAGAAGCCTAGGGACGACGAAAATGACCTAAATATTCATCCAATGACACAAACACACCTATTGTATGCACAAGATTAGTTAGAAACCCTAATTCGACAAGAATAAGCCTAGGGAGGACAAAAATGACCTAATTGTTCATCCAATGACACAAACACACCTATTGGATGCACAAGATTGGTTAAAAACCCTAATTGGACAAGAAGAAGCCTAGGGACGACGAAAATCACCTAATTGTTCATCCAATGACACAAACACACCTATTGGTACACAAGATTGGTTAGAAACCCTAATTGGACAAGAAGAATCCTAGGGACGACGAAAATGACCTAAATATTCATCCAATGACACAAACACACCTATTGTATGCACCAGATTAGTTAGAAACCCTAATTCGACAAGAATAAGCCTAGGGAGGACAAAAATGACCTAATTGTACATCCAACGACACAAACACACCTATTGGATGCACAAGATTGGTTAAAAACCCTAATTCGACAAGAATAAGCCTAGGGAGGACAAAAATGACCTAATTGTTCATCCAATGACACAAACACACCTATTGGATGCACAAGATTGGTTAAAAACCCTAATTGGACAAGAAGAAGCCTAGGGACGACGAAAATGACCTAATTGTTCATCCAATGACACAAACACACCTATTGGTACACAAGATTGGTTAGAAACCCTAATTGGACAAGAAGAAGCCTAGGGACGACGAAAATGACCTAAATATTCATCCAACGACACAAACACACCTATTGTATGCACCAGATTAGTTAGAAACCCTAATTCGACAAGAATAAGCCTAGGGAGGACAAAAATGACCTAATTGTACATCCAACGACACAAACACACCTATTGGATGCACAAGATTGGTTAAAAACCCTAATTCGACAAGAATAAGCGTAGGGAGGACAAAAATGACCTAATTGTTCATCCAATGACACAAACACACCTATTGGATGCACAAGATTGGTTAAAAACCCTAATTCGACAAGAAGAAGCCTAGGGACGACGAAAATGACCTAATTGTTCATCCAATGACACAAACACACCTATTGGTACACAAGATTGGTTAGAAACCCTAATTGGACAAGAAGAAGCCTAGGGACGACGAAAATGACCTAAATATTCATCCAACGACACAAACACACCTATTGTATGCACCAGATTAGTTAGAACCCCTAATTCGACAAGAATAAGCGTAGGGAGGACGAAAATGACCTAATTGTTCATCCAATGACATAAACACACCTATTGGATGCAAGAGATTGGTTAGAAACCCTAATTCGACAAGAATAAGCCTAGGGAGAACGAAAATGCCCTAATTGTTCATCCAATGACACAAACACACCTATTGGATGCACAAGATTGGTTAGAAACCCTAATTGGACAAGAATAAGCCAAGGGAGGACGAAAATGACCTTAATGTTCATCCAATGACACAAACACACCTATTGGATGCACATGATTGGTTAAAAACCCTAATTGGACAAGAATAAGCCTAGGGAGTACGAAAATGACCTAATTATTCATCCAATGACACAAACACACCAATCGGATGCACAAATTTGGTTAGAAACCCTAATTGGAAGAGAATACACCTAGGGAGGTCGAAAATGACCTACATGTTCATCCAATGAGACAAACACACCTGTTGGATGCACAAGATTGGTTAGAAACCCTAATAGGACAAGAATAACCCAAGGGAGGAGGAAAATGACCTAATTGTTCATCCAATGACACAAACACACCTATTGGATGCACAAGATTGGTTAGAAACCCTAATTCGACAAGAAGAAGCCTAGGGACGACGAAAATGACCTAATTGTTCATCCAATGACACAAACACACCTATTGGTACACAAGATTGGTTAGAAACCCTAATTGGACAAGAAGAAACCTAGGGATCACGAAAATGACCTAAATATTCATCCAATGACACAAACACACCTATTGTATACACAAGATTTGTTAGAAACCCTAATTCGACAAGAATAAGCCTAGGGAGGACAAAAATGACCTAATTGTACATCCAACGACACAAACACACCTATTGGATGCACAAGATTGGTTAGAAACCCTAATACGACAAGAATAAGCCTAGGGAGGACGAAAATGACCTAATTGTTCATCCAATGACACAAACACACCTATTGGTACACAAGATTGGTTAGAAACCCTAATTGGACAAGAAGAAACCTAGGGACGACGAAAATGACCTAAATATTCATCCAATGACACAAACACACCTATTGTATGCACAAGATTAGTTAGAAACCCTAATTCGACAAGAATAAGCCTAGGGAGGACAAAAATGACCTAATTGTACATCCAACGACAGAAACACACCTATTGGATGCACAAGATTGGTTAGAAACCCTAATTCGACAAGAATAAGCCTAAGGAGGACGAAAATGACCTAATTGTTCATCCAATGACATAAACACACCTATTGGATGCACAAGATTGGTTAGAAACCCTAATTCGAAAAGAATAAGCCTAGGGAGGACGAAAATGACCTAATTGTTCACCCAATGACACAAACACACCTATTGGATGCACAAGATTGGTTAGAAACCCTAATTGGACAAGAATAAGCCAAGGGAGGACGAAAATGACTTTAATGTTCATCCAATGACACAAACACACCTATTGGATGCACATGATTGGTTACAAACCCAAATTGGACAAGAATAAGCCTAGGGAGGACGAAAATGACCTAATTGTTCATCCAATGACACAAACACACCAATTAGATGCACAAGATTGGTTAGAAACCCTAATTGGAAGAGAATACGCCTAGGGAGGTCGAAAATGACCTAATTGTTCATCCAATGATACAAACACACATGTTGGATGCACAAGATTGGTTAGCAACCCTAATAGGACAAGAATAAGCCAAGGGAGGAGGAAAGTGACCTAATTGTTCATCCAATGACACAAACACACCTATTGAATGCACAAGATTGGTTAGAAACCCTAATAGGACAAGAATAAGCCAAAGGAGGAGGAAAATGACCTAATTGTTCATCCAATGACACAACACACCTATTGGATGCACAAGATTAGTTAGAAAACCTAATTGGACATGAATAAGCATAAGGAAGACGAAATTGACCTAATTGTTCATCCAATGACACAAACACACCTATTGGATGCACAAGATTGGTTAGAAACCCTAATTCGACAAGAATAAGCCAAGGGAAGACGAAAATGACCTAATTGTTCATCCAATGACACAAACACACCTATTGGTACACAAGATTGGTTAGAAACCCTAATTGGACAAGAATAAGCCTAGGGACGACGAAAATGACCTAAATATTCATCCAATGACACAAACACACCTATTGGATGCACAAGATTTGTTAGAAACCCTAATAGGACAAGAATAAGCCAAAGGAGGAGGAAAATGACCTAATTGTTCATCCAATGACACAACACACCTATTGGATGCACAAGATTAGTTAGAAAACCTAATTGGACATGAATAAGCATAAGGAAGACGAAAATGACCTAATTGTTCATCCAATGACACAAACACACCTATTGGATGCACAAGATTGGTTAGAAACCCTAATTCGACAAGAAAAAGCCTAGGGACGACGAAAATGACCTAATTGTTCATCCAATGACACAAACACACCTATTGGTACACAAGATTGGTTAGAAACCCTAATTGGACAAGAATAAGCCTAGGGACGACGAAAATGACCTAAATATTCATCCAATGACACAAACACACCTATTGGATGCACAAGATTAGTTAGAAACCCTAATTCGACAAGAATAAGCCTAGGGATGACCAAAATGACCTAATTGTACATCCAACGACACAAACACACCTATTGGATGCACAAGATTGGTTAGAAACCCTAATTCGACAAGAATAAGCCTAGGGAGGACGAAAAGGACCTAAATGTTCATCCAATGACACAAACACACCTATTGGATGCACAAGATTGGTTAGAAACCCTAATTGGACAAGAATAAGCCAAGGGAGGACGAAAATGACTTTAATGTTCATCCAATGACACAAACACACCTATTGGATGCACATGATTGGTTACAAACCCAAATTGGAAGAGAATACGCCTAGGGAGGACGAAAATGACCTACATGTTCATCCGATGATACAAACACACCTGTTGGATGCACAAGATTGGTTAGCAACCCTAATAGGATAAGAATAAGCCAAGGGAGGAGGAAAGTGACCTAATTGTTCATCCAATGACACAAACACACCTATTGGATGCACAAGATTGGTTAGAAACCCTAATAGGACAAGAATAAGCCAAAGGAGGAGGAAAATGACCTAATTGTTCATCCAATGACACAACACACCTATTGGATGCACAAGATTAGTTAGAAAACCTAATTGGACATGAATAAGCATAAGGAAGACGAAATTGACCTAATTGTTCATCCAATGACACAAACACACCTATTGGATGCACATGATTGGTTACAAACCCAAATTGGAAGAGAATACGCCTAGGGAGGTCGAAAATGACCTACATGTTCATCCAATGATACAAACACACCTGTTGGATGCACAAGATTGGTTAGCAACCCTAATAGGATAAGAATAAGCCAAGGGAGGAGGAAAGTGACCTAATTGTTCATCCAATGACACAAACACACCTATTGGATGCACAAGATTGGTTAGAAACCCTAATAGGACAAGAATAAGCCAAGGGAGGAGGAAAATGACCTAATTGTTCATCCAATGACACAACACACCTATTGGATGCACAAGATTAGTTAGAAAACCTAATTGGACATGAATAAGCATAAGGAAGACGAAATTGACCTAATTGTTCATCCAATGACACAAACACACCTATTGGATGCACAAGATTGGTTAGAAACCCTAATTCGACAAGAAGAAGCCTAGGGACGACGAAAATGACCTAATTGTTCATCCAATGACACAAACACACCTATTGGTACACAAGATTGGTTAGAAACCCTAATTGGACAAGAATAAGCCAAAGGAGGAGGAAAATGACCTAATTGTTCATCCAATGACACAACACACCTATTGGATGCACAAGATTAGTTAGAAAACCTAATTGGACATGAATAAGCATAAGGAAGACGAAATTGACCTAATTGTTCATCCAATGACACAAACACACCTATTGGATGCACAAGATTGGTTAGAAACCCTAATTCGACAAGAATAAGCCTAGGGAGGACAAAAATGACCTAATTGTTCATCCAACGACACAAACACACCTATTGGATGCACATGATTGGTTAAAAACCCTAATTCGACAAGAAGAAGCCTAGGGACGACGAAAATGACCTAATTGTTCATCCAATGACACAAACACACCTATTGGTACACAAGATTGGTTAGAAACCCTAATTGGACAAGAAGAAGCCTAGGGACGACGAAAATGAACTAATTGTTCATCCAATGACACAAACACACCTATTGGTACACAAGATTGGTTAGAAACCCTAATTGGACAAGAAGAAGCCTAGGGACGACGAAAATGACCTAAATATTCATCCAATGACACAAACACACCTATTGTATGCACAAGATTAGTTAGAAACCCTAATTCGACAAGAATAAGCCTAGGAAGGACAAAAATGACCTAATTGTACATCCAACGACACAAACACACCTATTGGATGCACAAGATTGGTTAAAAACCCTAATTGGACAAGAAGAAGCCTAGGGACGACGAAAATGACCTAATTGTTCATCCAATGACACAAACACACCTATTGGTACACAAGATTGGTTAGAAACCCTAATTGGACAAGAAGAAGCCTAGGGACGACGAAAATGACCTAATTGTTCATCCAATGACACAAACACACCTATTGGTACACAAGATTGGTTAAAAACCCTAATTGGACAAGAAGAAGCCTAGGGACGACGAAAATGACCTAATTGTTCATCCAATGACACAAACACACCTATTGGTACACAAGATTGGTTAGAAACCCTAATTGGACAAGAAGAAGCCTAGGGACGACGAAAATGACCTAAATATTCATCCAATGACACAAACACACCTATTGTATGCACAAGATTAGTTAGAAACCCTAATTCGACAAAAATAAGCCTAGGGAGGACGAAAATGACCTTAATGTTCATCCAATGACACAAACACACCTATTGGATGCACATGATTGGTTAAAAACCCTAATTGGACAAGACTAAGCCTAGGGAGTACCAAAATGACCTAATTGTTCATCCAATGACACAAACACACCTATTGGATGCACAAGATTGGTTAGAAACCCTAATTCGACAAGAAGAAGCCTAGGGAGGAGGAAAATGACCTAATTGTTCATCCAATGACATAAACACACCTATTGGTACACAAGATTGGTTAGAAACCCTAATTGGACAAGAAGAAACCTAGGGACGACGAAAATGACCTAAATATTCATCCAATGACACAAACACACCTATTGGATGCACAAGATTGGTTAGAAACCCTAATTGGAAGAGAATACGCCTAGGGAGGTCGAAAATGACCTAAATGTTCAACCAATGATACAAACACACCTGTTGGATGCACAAGATTGGTTAGAAACCCTAATTGGACAAGAATAAGCCAAGGGAGGAGGAAAATGACCTAATTGTTCATCCAATGACACAAACACACCTATTGGATGCACAAGATTGGTTAGAAACCCTAGTTGGACAAAAATTAGCCAAGGGAGGACGAAAATGACCTTAATGTTCATCCAACGATACAAACACACCTATTGGATGCTCAAGATTGGTTAGAAACCCTAATTCGACAAGAATAAGCCTAGGGACGACGAAAATGACCTAATTGTTCATCCAATGACACAAACACACCTATTGGTACACAAGATTGGTTAGAAACCCTAATTGGACAAGAATAAGCCAAGGGAGGACGAAAATGACCTAATTGTTCATCCAATGACACAAACACACCTGTTGGATGCACAAGATTGGTTAGAAACCCTAATTGGACAAGAATAAGCCAAGGGAGGAGGAAAATGACCTAATTGTTCATCCAATGACACAAACACACCTATTGGATGCACAAGATTGGTTAGAAACCCTAGTTGGACAAAAATTAGCCAAGGGAGGACGAAAATGACCTAATTGTTCATCCAATGACATAAACACACCTATTGGTACACAAGATTGGTTAGAAACCCTAATTGGACAAGAAGAAACCTAGGGACGACGAAAATGACCTAAATATTCATCCAATGACACAAACACACCTATTGGATGCACAAGATTGGTTAGAAACCCTAATTGGAAGAGAATACGCCTAGGGAGGTCGAAAATGACCTAAATGTTCATCCAATGATACAAACACACCTGTTGGATGCACAAGATTGGTTAGAAACCCTAATTGGACAAGAATAAGCCTAGGGACGACGAAAATGACCTAAATATTCATCCAATGACACAAACACACCTATTGTATGCACAAGATTAGTTAGAAACCCTAATTCGACAAGAATAAGCCTAGGGAGGACAAAAATGACCTAATTGTACATCCAACGACACAAACACACCTATTGGATGCACAAGATTGGTTAGAAACCCTAATTCGACAAGAATAAGCCTAGGGAGGACGAAAATGACCTAATTGTTCATCCAATGATATAAACACACCTATTGGATGCACAAGATTGGTTAGAAACCCTAATTCGACAAGAATAAGCCTAGGGAGGACGAAAATGACCTAATTGTTCATCCAATGACATAAACACACCTATTGGATGCAAGAGATTGGTTAGAAACCCTAATTCGACAAGAAGAAGCCTAGGGACGACGAAAATGACCTAATTGTTCATCCAATGACACAAACACACCTATTGGTACACAAGATTGGTTAGAAACCCTAATTGGACAAGAAGAAGCCTAGGGATGACGAAAATGACCTAAATATTCATCCAATGACACAAACACACCTATTGTATGCACAAGATTAGTTAGAAACCCTAATTCGACAAGAATAAGCCTAGGGAGGACAAAAATGACCTAATTGTACATCCAACGACACAAACACACCTATTGGATGCACAAGATTGGTTAGAAACCCTAATTCGACAAGAATAAGCGTAGGGAGGACAAAAATGACCTAATTGTTCATCCAATGACACAAACACACCTATTGGATGCACAAGATTGGTTAAAAACCCTAATTCGACAAGAAGAAGCCTAGGGACGACGAAAATGACCTAATTGTTCATCCAATGACACAAACACACCTATTGGTACACAAGATTGGTTAGAAACCCTAATTGGACAAGAAGAAGCCTAGGGACGACGAAAATGAACTAATTGTTCATCCAATGACACAAACACACCTATTGGTACACAAGATTGGTTAGAAACCCTAATTGGACAAGAAGAAGCCTAGGGACGACGAAAATGACCTAAATATTCATCCAATGACACAAACACACCTATTGTATGCACAAGATTAGTTAGAAACCCTAATTCGACAAGAATAAGCCTAGGAAGGACAAAAATGACCTAATTGTACATCCAACGACACAAACACACCTATTGGATGCACAAGATTGGTTAAAAACCCTAATTGGACAAGAAGAAGCCTAGGGACGACGAAAATGACCTAATTGTTCATCCAATGACACAAACACACCTATTGGTACACAAGATTGGTTAGAAACCCTAATTGGACAAGAAGAAGCCTAGGGACGACGAAAATGACCTAATTGTTCATCCAATGACACAAACACACCTATTGGTACACAAGATTGGTTAAAAACCCTAATTGGACAAGAAGAAGCCTAGGGACGACGAAAATGACCTAATTGTTCATCCAATGACACAAACACACCTATTGGTACACAAGATTGGTTAGAAACCCTAATTGGACAAGAAGAAGCCTAGGGACGACGAAAATGACCTAAATATTCATCCAATGACACAAACACACCTATTGTATGCACAAGATTAGTTAGAAACCCTAATTCGACAAAAATAAGCCTAGGGAGGACGAAAATGACCTTAATGTTCATCCAATGACACAAACACACCTATTGGATGCACATGATTGGTTAAAAACCCTAATTGGACAAGACTAAGCCTAGGGAGTACCAAAATGACCTAATTGTTCATCCAATGACACAAACACACCTATTGGATGCACAAGATTGGTTAGAAACCCTAATTCGACAAGAAGAAGCCTAGGGAGGAGGAAAATGACCTAATTGTTCATCCAATGACATAAACACACCTATTGGTACACAAGATTGGTTAGAAACCCTAATTGGACAAGAAGAAACCTAGGGACGACGAAAATGACCTAAATATTCATCCAATGACACAAACACACCTATTGGATGCACAAGATTGGTTAGAAACCCTAATTGGAAGAGAATACGCCTAGGGAGGTCGAAAATGACCTAAATGTTCAACCAATGATACAAACACACCTGTTGGATGCACAAGATTGGTTAGAAACCCTAATTGGACAAGAATAAGCCAAGGGAGGAGGAAAATGACCTAATTGTTCATCCAATGACACAAACACACCTATTGGATGCACAAGATTGGTTAGAAACCCTAGTTGGACAAAAATTAGCCAAGGGAGGACGAAAATGACCTTAATGTTCATCCAACGATACAAACACACCTATTGGATGCTCAAGATTGGTTAGAAACCCTAATTCGACAAGAATAAGCCTAGGGACGACGAAAATGACCTAATTGTTCATCCAATGACACAAACACACCTATTGGTACACAAGATTGGTTAGAAACCCTAATTGGACAAGAATAAGCCAAGGGAGGACGAAAATGACCTAATTGTTCATCCAATGACACAAACACACCTGTTGGATGCACAAGATTGGTTAGAAACCCTAATTGGACAAGAATAAGCCAAGGGAGGAGGAAAATGACCTAATTGTTCATCCAATGACACAAACACACCTATTGGATGCACAAGATTGGTTAGAAACCCTAGTTGGACAAAAATTAGCCAAGGGAGGACGAAAATGACCTAATTGTTCATCCAATGACATAAACACACCTATTGGTACACAAGATTGGTTAGAAACCCTAATTGGACAAGAAGAAACCTAGGGACGACGAAAATGACCTAAATATTCATCCAATGACACAAACACACCTATTGGTACACAAGATTGGTTAGAAACCCTAATTCGACAAGAATAAGCCTATGGAGGACGAAAATGACCTAATTGTTCATCCAATGACATAAACACACCTATTGGATGCTAGAGATTGGTTAGAAACCCTAATTCGACAAGAAGAAGCCTAGGGACGACGAAAATGACCTAAATATTCATCCATTGACACAAACACACCTATTGTATGCACAAGATTAGTTAGAAACCGTAATTCGACAAGAATAAGCCTAGGGAGGACAAAAATGACCTAATTGTACATCCAACGACACAAACACACCTATTGGATGCACAAGATTGGTTAGAAACCCTAATTCGACAACAATAAGCCTAGGGACGACGAAAATGACCTAATTGTTCAACCAATGACATAAACACACCTATTGGATGCACAAGATTGGTTAGAAACCCTAATTCGACAAGAATAAGCCTAGCGAGGACGAAAATGACCTAATTGTTCATCCAATGACACAAACACACCTATTGGATGCACAAGATTGGTTAGAAACCCTAATTCGACAAGAATTAGCCAAGGGAGGACGAAAATGACCTTAATGTTCATCCAACGATACAAACACACCTATTGGATGCTCAAGATTGGTTAGAAACCCTAATTCGACAAGAATAAGCCTAGGGACGACGAAAATGACCTAATTGTTCATCCAATGACACAAACACACCTATTGGTACACAAGATTGGTTAGAAACCCTAATTGGACAAGAATAAGCCAAGGGAGGACGAAAATGACCTAATTGTTCATCCAACGACACAAACACACCTATTGGATGCACAAGATTGGTTAGAAACCCTAATTCGACAAGAAGAAGCCTAGGGAGGAGGAAAATGACCTAATTGTTCATCCAATGACATAAACACACCTATTGGTACACAAGATTGGTTAGAAACCCTAATTGGACAAGAAGAAACCTAGGGACGACGAAAATGACCTAAATATTCATCCAATGACACAAACACACCTATTGGTACACAAGATTGGTTAGAAACCCTAATTCGACAAGAATAAGCCTATGGAGGACGAAAATGACCTAATTGTTCATCCAATGACATAAACACACCTATTGGATGCTAGAGATTGGTTAGAAACCCTAATTCGACAAGAAGAAGCCTAGGGACGACGAAAATGACCTAAATATTCATCCATTGACACAAACACACCTATTGTATGCACAAGATTAGTTAGAAACCGTAATTCGACAAGAATAAGCCTAGGGAGGACAAAAATGACCTAATTGTACATCCAACGACACAAACACACCTATTGGATGCACAAGATTGGTTAGAAACCCTAATTCGACAACAATAAGCCTAGGGACGACGAAAATGACCTAATTGTTCAACCAATGACATAAACACACCTATTGGATGCACAAGATTGGTTAGAAACCCTAATTCGACAAGAATAAGCCTAGCGAGGACGAAAATGACCTAATTGTTCATCCAATGACACAAACACACCTATTGGATGCACAAGATTGGTTAGAAACCCTAATTCGACAAGAATTAGCCAAGGGAGGACGAAAATGACCTTAATGTTCATCCAACGATACAAACACACCTATTGGATGCTCAAGATTGGTTAGAAACCCTAATTCGACAAGAATAAGCCTAGGGACGACGAAAATGACCTAATTGTTCATCCAATGACACAAACACACCTATTGGTACACAAGATTGGTTAGAAACCCTAATTGGACAAGAATAAGCCAAGGGAGGACGAAAATGACCTAATTGTTCATCCAATGACACAAACACACCTGTTGGATGCACAAGATTGGTTAGAAACCCTAATTGGACAAGAATAAGCCAAGGGAGGAGGAAAATGACCTAATTGTTCATCCAATGACACAAACACACCTATTGGATGCACAAGATTGGTTAGAAACCCTAGTTGGACAAGAATTAGCCAAGGGAGGACGAAAATGAAGTTAATGTTCATCCAACGATACAAACACACCTATTGGATGCTCAAGATTGGTTAGAAACCCTAATTCGACAAGAATAAGCCTAGGGACGACGAAAATGACCTAATTGTTCATCCAATGACACAAACACACCTATTGGTACACAAGATTGGTTAGAAACCCTAATTGGACAAGAATAAGCCAAGGGAGGACGAAAATGACCTAATTGTTCATCCAATGACACAAACACACCTATTGGATGCACAAGATTGGTTAGAAACCCTAATTCGACAAGAAGAAGCCTAGGGAGGAGGAAAATGACCTAATTGTTCATCCAATGACATAAACACACCTATTGGTACACAAGATTGGTTAGAAACCCTAATTGGACAAGAAGAAACCTAGGGACGACGAAAATTACCTAAATATTCATCCAATGACACAAACACACCTATTGGATGCACAAGATTGGTTAGAAACCCTAATTGGAAGAGAATACGCCTAGGGAGGTCGAAAATGACCTAAATGTTCATCCAATGATACAAACACAGCTGTTGGATGCACAAGATTGGTTAGAAACCCTAATTGGACAAGAATAAGCCAAGGGAGGAGGAAAATGACCTAATTGTTCATCCAATGACACAAACACACCTATTGGATGCACAAGATTGGTTAGAAACCCTAGTTGGACAAAAATTAGCCAAGGGAGGACGAAAATGACCTTAATGTTCATCCAACGATACAAACACACCTATTGGATGCTCAAGATTGGTTAGAAACCCTAATTCGACAAGAATAAGCCTAGGGACGACGAAAATGACCTAATTGTTCATCCAATGACACAAACACACCTATTGGTACACAAGATTGGTTAGAAACCCTAATTGGACAAGCAGAAGCCTAGGGACGACGAAAATGACCTAATTGTTCATCCAATGACACAAACACACCTATTGGTACACAAGATTGGTTAGAAACCCTAATTGGACAAGAAGAAGCCTAGGGACGACGAAAATGACCTAAATATTCATCCAATGACACAAACACACCTACTGTATGCACAAGATTAGTTAGAAACCCTAATTCGACAAGAATAAGTCTAGGGAGGACAAAAATGACCTAATTGTACATCCAACGACACAAACACACCTATTGGATGCACAAGATTGGTTAGAAACCCTAATTCGACAAGAATAAGCCTAGGGAGGACGAAAATGACCTAATTGTTCATCCAATGACATAAACATACCTATTGGATGCACAAGATTGGTTAGAACCCCTAATTGGACAAGAATAAGCCAAGGGAGGACGAAAATGACTTTAATGTTCTTCCAATGACACAAACACACCTATTGGATGCACATGATTGGTTACAAAGCCAAATTGGACAAGAATAAGCCTAGGGAGGACGAAAATGACCTAATTGTTCATCCAATGACACAAACACACCAATTGGATGCACAAGATTGGTTAGAAACCCTAATTGGAAGAGAATACGCCTAGGGAGGTCGAAAATGACCTAATTGTTCATCCAATGTTACAAACACACATGTTGGATGCACAAGATTGGTTAGCAACCCTAATAGGACAAGAATAAGCCAAGGGAGGAGGAAAGTGACCTAATTGTTCATCCAATGACACAAACACACCTATTGAATGCACAAGATTGGTTAGAAACCCTAATAGGACAAGAATAAGCCAAAGGAGGAGGAAAATGACCTAATTGTTCATCCAATGACACAACACACCTATTGGATGCACAAGATTAGTTAGAAAACCTAATTGAACATGAATAAGCATAAGGAAGACGAAATTGACCTAATTGTTCATCCAATGACACAAACACACCTATTGGATGCACAAGATTGGTTAGAAACCCTAATTCGACAAGAATAAGCCTAGGGAGGACAAAAATGACCTAATTGTTCATCCAACGACACAAACACACCTATTGGATGCACATGATTGGTTAAAAACCCTAATTCGACAAGAAGAAGCCTAGGGACGACGAAAATGACCTAATTGTTCATCCAATGACACAAACACACCTATTGGTACACAAGATTGGTTAGAAACCCTAATTGGACAAGAAGAAGCCTAGGGACGACGAAAATGAACTAATTGTTCATCCAATGACACAAACACACCTATTGGTACACAAGATTGGTTAGAAACCCTAATTGGACAAGAAGAAGCCTAGGGACGACGAAAATGACCTAAATATTCATCCAATGACACAAACACACCTATTGTATGCACAAGATTAGTTAGAAACCCTAATTCGACAAGAATAAGCCTAGGGAGGACAAAAATGACCTAATTGTACATCCAACGACACAAACACACCTATTGGATGCACAAGATTGGTTAGAAACCCTAATTCGACAAGAATAAGCCTAGGGATGATGAAAATGACCTAATTGTTCATCCAATGACAGAAACACACCTATTAGATGCACAAGATTGGTTAGAAACCCTAATTCGACAAGAATAAGCTCAGGGAGGACGAAAATGCCTTAATTGTTCATCCAATGACACAAACACACCTATTGGATGCACAAGATTGGTTAGAAACCCTAATTGGGCAAGAATAAGCCAAGGGAGGACGAAAATGACCTCAATGTTCATCCAATGACACAAACACACCTATTGGATGCACATGATTGGTTAAAAACCCTAATTGGACAAGAATAAGCCTAGGGAGTACGAAAATGACCTAATTATTCATCCAATGACACAAACACACCAATCGGATGCACAAGTTTGGTTAGAAACCCTAATTGGAAGAGAATACACCTAGGGAGGTCGAAAATGACCTACATGATCATCCAATGATACAAACACACCTGTTGGATGCACAAGATTGGTTAGAAACCCTAATAGGACAAGAATAACCCAAGGGAGGAGGAAAATGACCTAATTGTTCATCCAATGACACAAACACACCTATTGGATGCACAAGATTGGTTAGAAACCCTAATTGGACAAGAATAAGCCAAGGGAGGACGAAAATGACCTTAATGTTCATCCAATGACACAAACACACCTATTGGATGCACATGATTGGTTAAAAACCCTAATTGGACAAGCATAAGCCTAGGGAGTACGAAAATGACCTAATTATTCATCCAATGACACAAACACACCAATCGGATGCACAAGACTGGTTAGAAACCCTAATTCGACAAGAATAAGCCTAGGGAAGACGAAAATGACCTAATTGTTCATCCAATGACATAAACACACCTATTGGATGCAAGAGATTGGTTAGAAACCCTAGTTCGACAAGAATAAGCCAAGGGAGGAGGAAAATGACCTAATTGTTCATCCAATGACACAAACACACCTATTGGATGCACAAGATTGGTTAGAAACCCTAATTGGACAAGAATAAGCCAAGGGAGGACGAAAATGACCTTAATGTTCATCCAATGACACAAACACACCTATTGGATGCACATGATTGGTTAAAACCCCTAATTTGACAAGAATAAGCCTAGGGAGTACGAAAATGACCTAATTATTCATCCAATGACACAAACACACCAATCGGATGCACAAGATTAGTTAGAAACCCTAATTCGACAAAAATAAGCCTAGGGAGGACGAAAATGACCTTAATGTTCATCCAATGACACAAACACACCTATTGGATGCACATGATTGGTTAAAAACCCTAATTGGACAAGAATAAGCCTAGGGAGTACGAAAATGACCTAATTATTCATCCAATGACACAAACACACCTATTCGTACACAAGATTTGTTAGAAACCCTAATTGGACAAGAAGAAACCTAGGGACGACGAAAATGACCTAAATATTCATCCAATGACACAAACACACCTATTGGATGCACAAGATTGGTTAGAAACCCTAATTGGACAAGAATAAGCCAAGGGAGGACGAAAATGACCTAATTGTTCATCCAATGACACAAACACACCTATTGGATGCACAAGATTGGTTAGAAACCCTAATTCGACAAGAAGAAGCCTAGGGAGGAGGAAAATGACCTAATTGTTCATCCAATGACACAAACACACCTATTGGTACACAAAATTGGTTAGAAACCCTAATTGGACAAGAAGAAACCTAGGGACGACGAAAATGACCTAAATATTCATCCAATGACACAAACACACCTATTGGATGCACAAGATTGGTTAGAAACCCTAATTGGAAGAGAATACGCCTAGGGAGGTCGAAAATGACCTAAATGTTCATCCAATGATACAAACACACCTGTTGGATGCACAGGATTGGTTAGAAACCCTAATTGGACAAGAAAAAGCCAAGGGAGGAGGAAAATAACCTAATTGTTCATCCAATGACACAAACACACCTATTGGATGCACATGATTGGTTAGAAACCCTAATTGGACAAGAATAAGCGTAGGGAAGACGAAAATGACCTAATTGTGCATCCAACTACACAAATACACCTATTGGATCCACAAGATTGGTTAGAAACCCAAATTCGACAAGAATAAGCCTAGGGAGGACAAAAATGACCTAATTGTTCATCCAATGACATAAACACACCTATTGGATGCAAGAGATTGGTTAGAAACCCTAGTTGGACAAGAATTAGCCAAGGGAGGACGAAAATGACCTTAGTGTTCATCCAACGATACAAACACACCTATTGGATGCACAAGATTGGTTAGAAACCCTAATTCGACAAGAATAAGCCTAGGGAGGACAAAAATGACCTAATTGTTCATCCAACGACACAAACACACCTATTGGATGCACATGATTGGTTA
>JBBPBS010000244.1:202980-255312 GCA_037974835.1 Cicer judaicum
AATTCGACAAGAATAAGCCTAGGGAGGACAAAAATGACCTAATTGTTCATCCAATGACATAAACACACCTATTGGATGCAAGAGATTGGTTAGAAACCCTAGTTGGACAAGAATTAGCCAAGGGAGGACGAAAATGACCTTAGTGTTCATCCAACGATACAAACACACCTATTGGATGCACAAGATTGGTTAAAAACCCTAATTCGACAAGAAGAAGCCTAGGGACGACGAAAATGACCTAATTGTTCATCCAATGACACAAACACACCTATTGGTACACAAGATTGGTTAGAAACCCTAATTGGACAAGAATAAGCGTAGGGAAGACGAAAATGACCTAATTGTGCATCCAACTACACAAACACACCTATTGGATCCACAAGATTGGTTAGAAACCCAAATTCGACAAGAATAAGCCTAGGGAGGACGAAAATGACCTAATTGTTCATCCAATGACATAAACACACCTATTGGATGCAAGAGATTGGTTAGAAACCCTAGTTGGACAAGAATTAGCCAAGGGAGGACGAAAATGACCTTAGTGTTCATCCAACGATACAAACACACCTATTGGATGCACAAGATTGGTTAGAAACCCTAATTCGACAAGAATAAGCGTAGGGAGGACAACAATGACCTAATTGTTCATCCAATGACACAAACACACCTATTGGATGCACATGATTGGTTAAAAACCCTAATTGGACAACAATAAGCCTAGGTAGTACGAAAATGACCTAATTATTCATCCAACGACACAAACACACCTATTGGATGCACAAGATTGGTTAGAAACCCTAATTCGACAAGAATAAGCCTAGGGAGGACGAAAATGACCTAATTGTTCATCCAATGACACAAACACACCTATTGGATGCACAAGATTGGTTAGAAACCCTAATTGAACAAGAAGAAGCCTAGGGACGACGAAAATGACCTAAATATTCATCCAATGACACAAACACACCTATTGTATGCACAAGATTAGTTAGAAACCCTAATTCGACAAGAATAAGCCTAGGGAGGACAAAAATGACCTAATTGTACATCCAACGACACAAACACACCTATTGGATGCACAAGATTGGTTAGAAACCCTAATTCGACAACAATAAGCCTAGGGACGACGAAAATGACCTAATTGTTCATCCAATGACATAAACACACCTATTGGATGCACAAGATTGGTTAGAAACCCTAATTCGACAAGAATAAGCCTAGGGAGGACGAAAATGACCTAATTGTTCATCCAATGACATAAACACACCTATTGGATGCAAGAGATTGGTTAGAAACCCTAATTCGACAAGAAGAAGCCTAGGGACGACGAAAATGACCTAATTGTTCATCCAATGACACAAACACACCTATTGGTACACAAGATTGGTTAGAAACCCTAATTGGACAAGAAGAAGCCTAGGGATGACGAAAATGACCTAAATATTCATCCAATGACACAAACACACCTATTGTATGCACAAGATTAGTTAGAAACCCTAATTCGACAAGAATAAGCCTAGGGAGGACAAAAATGACCTAATTGTACATCCAACGACACAAACACACCTATTGGATGCACAAGATTGGTTAGAAACCCTAATTCGACAACAATAAGCCTAGGGACGACGAAAATGACCTAATTGTTCATCCAATGACACAAACACACCTATTGGTACACAAGATTGGTTAGAAACCCTAATTGGACAAGAAGAAGCCTAGGGACGACGAAAATGACCTAATTGTTCATCCAATGACACAAACACACCTATTGGTACACAAGATTGGTTAGAAACCCTAATTGGACAAGAAGAAGCCTAGGGACGACGAAAATGACCTAAATATTCATCCAATGACACAAACACACCTACTGTATGCACAAGATTAGTTAGAAACCCTAATTCGACAAGAATAAGTCTAGGGAGGACAAAAATGACCTAATTGTACATCCAACGACACAAACACACCTATTGGATGCACAAGATTGGTTAGAAACCCTAATTCGACAAGAATAAGCCTAGGGACGACGAAAATGACCTAATTGTTCATCCAATGACACAAACACACCTATTGGTACACAAGATTGGTTAGAAACCCTAATTGGACAAGAATAAGCCAAGGGAGGACGAAAATGACCTAATTGTTCATCCAATGACACAAACACACCTATTGGATGCACATGATTGGTTAAAAACCCTAATTGGACAAGAATAAGCCTAGGGAGTACGAAAATGACCTAATTATTCATCCAATGACACAAACACACCTATTGGTACACAAGATTTGTTAGAAACCCTAATTGGACAAGAAGAAACCTAGGGACGACGAAAATGACCTAAATATTCATCCAATGACACAAACACACCTATTGGATGCACAAGATTGGTTAGAAACCCTAATTGGAAGAGAATACGCCTAGGGAGGTCGAAAATGACCTAAATGTTCATCCAATGATACAAACACACCTGTTGGATGCACAAGATTGGTTAGAAACCCTAATTGGACAAGAAGAAGCCAAGGGAGGAGGAAAATGACCTAATTGTTCATCCAATGACACAAACACACCTATTGGTACACAAGATTGGTTAGAAACCCTAATTGGACAAGAAGAAGCCTAGGGACGACGAAAATGACCTAATTGTTCATCCAATGACACAAACACACCTATTGGTACACAAGATTGGTTAGAAACCCTAATTGGACAAGAAGAAGCCTAGGGACGACGAAAATGACCTAATTGTTCATCCAATGACACAAACACACCTATTGGTACACAAGATTGGTTAAAAACCCTAATTGGACAAGAAGAAGCCTAGGGACGACGAAAATGACCTAATTGTTCATCCAATGACACAAACACACCTATTGGTACACAAGATTGGTTAGAAACCCTAATTGGACAAGAAGAAGCCTAGGGACGACGAAAATGACCTAAATATTCATCCAATGACACAAACACACCTATTGTATGCACAAGATTAGTTAGAAACCCTAATTCGACAAAAATAAGCCTAGGGAGGACGAAAATGACCTTAATGTTCATCCAATGACACAAACACACCTATTGGATGCACATGATTGGTTAAAAACCCTAATTGGACAAGACTAAGCCTAGGGAGTACCAAAATGACCTAATTGTTCATCCAATGACACAAACACACCTATTGGATGCACAAGATTGGTTAGAAACCCTAATTCGACAAGAAGAAGCCTAGGGAGGAGGAAAATGACCTAATTGTTCATCCAATGACATAAACACACCTATTGGTACACAAGATTGGTTAGAAACCCTAATTGGACAAGAAGAAACCTAGGGACGACGAAAATGACCTAAATATTCATCCAATGACACAAACACACCTATTGGATGCACAAGATTGGTTAGAAACCCTAATTGGAAGAGAATACGCCTAGGGAGGTCGAAAATGACCTAAATGTTCAACCAATGATACAAACACACCTGTTGGATGCACAAGATTGGTTAGAAACCCTAATTGGACAAGAATAAGCCAAGGGAGGAGGAAAATGACCTAATTGTTCATCCAATGACACAAACACACCTATTGGATGCACAAGATTGGTTAGAAACCCTAGTTGGACAAAAATTAGCCAAGGGAGGACGAAAATGACCTTAATGTTCATCCAACGATACAAACACACCTATTGGATGCTCAAGATTGGTTAGAAACCCTAATTCGACAAGAATAAGCCTAGGGATGACGAAAATGACCTAATTGTTCATCCAATGACACAAACACACCTATTGGTACACAAGATTGGTTAGAAACCCTAATTGGACAAGAATAAGCCAAGGGAGGACGAAAATGACCTAATTGTTCATCCAATGACACAAACACACCTATTGGATGCACAAGATTGGTTAGAAACCCTAATTCGACAAGAAGAAGCCTAGGGAGGAGGAAAATGACCTAATTGTTCATCCAATGACATAAACACACCTATTGGTACACAAGATTGGTTAGAAACCCTAATTGGACAAGAAGAAACCTAGGGACGACGAAAATGACCTAAATATTCATCCAATGACACAAATACACCTATTGGATGCACAAGATTGGTTAGAAACCCTAATTGGAAGAGAATACGCCTAGGGAGGTCGAAAATAACCTAAATGTTCATCCAATGATACAAACACACCTGTTGGATGCACAAGATTGGTTAGAAACCCTAATTGGACAAGAATAAGCCAAGGGAGGAGGAAAATGACCTAATTGTTCATCCAATGACACAAACACACCTATTGGTACACAAGATTGGTTAAAAACCCTAATTGGACAAGAAGAAGCCAAGGGACGACGAAAATGACCTAATTGTTCATCCAATGACACAAACACACCTATTGGTACACAAGATTGGTTAGAAACCCTAATTGGACAAGAAGAAGCCTAGGGACGACGAAAATGACCTAATTGTTCATCCAATGACACAAACACACCTATTGGTACACAAGATTGGTTAGAAACCCTAATTGGACAAGAAGAAGCCTAGGGACGACGAAAATGACCTAAATATTCATCCAATGACACAAACACACCTATTGGATGCACAAGATTGGTTAGAAACCCTAATTCGACAAGAATAAGCCTAGGGAGGACAAAAATGACCTAATTGTTCATCCAACGACACAAACACACCTATTGGATGCACATGATTGGTTAGAAACCCTAATTCGACAAGAATAAGCCAAGGGAGGACGAAAATGACCTAATTGTTCATCCAATGACACAAACACACCTATTGGTACACAAGATTGGTTAGAAACCCTAATTGGACAAGAAGAAGCCTAGGGACGACGAAAATGACCTAATTGTTCATCCAATGACACAAACACACCTATTGGTACACAAGATTGGTTAGAAACCCTAATTGGACAAGAAGAAGCCTAGGGACGACGAAAATGACCTAAATATTCATCCAATGACACAAACACACCTATTGTATGCACAAGATTAGTTAGAAACCCTAATTCGACAAGAATAAGCCTAGGGAGGACAAAAATGACCTAATTGTACATCCAACGACACAAACACACCTATTGGATGCACAAGATTGGTTAGAAACCCTAATTGGACAAGAATAAGCGTAGGGAAGACGAAAATGACCTAATTGTGCATCCAACTACACAAATACACCTATTGGATCCACAAGATTGGTTAGAAACCCAAATTCGACAAGAATAAGCCTAGGGAGGACAAAAATGACCTAATTGTTCATCCAATGACATAAACACACCTATTGGATGCAAGAGATTGGTTAGAAACCCTAGTTGGACAAGAATTAGCCAAGGGAGGACGAAAATGACCTTAGTGTTCATCCAACGATACAAACACACCTATTGGATGCTCAAGATTGGTTAGAAACCCTAATTCGACAAGAATAAGCCTAGGGACGACGAAAATGACCTAATTGTTCATCCAATGACACAAACACACCTATTGGTACACAAGATTGGTTAGAAACCCTAATTGGACAAGAATAAGCCAAGGGAGGACGAAAATGACCTAATTGTTCATCCAATGACACAAACACACCTATTGGATGCACAAGATTGGTTAGAAACCCTAATTCGACAAGAAGAAGCCTAGGGAGGAGGAAAATGACCTAATTGTTCATCCAATGACATAAACACACCTATTGGTACACAAGATTGGTTAGAAACCCTAATTGGACAAGAAGAAACCTAGGGACGACGAAAATTACCTAAATATTCATCCAATGACACAAACACACCTATTGGATGCACAAGATTGGTTAGAAACCCTAATTGGAAGAGAATACGCCTAGGGAGGTCGAAAATGACCTAAATGTTCATCCAATGATACAAACACAGCTGTTGGATGCACAAGATTGGTTAGAAACCCTAATTGGACAAGAATAAGCCAAGGGAGGAGGAAAATGACCTAATTGTTCATCCAATGACACAAACACACCTATTGGATGCACAAGATTGGTTAGAAACCCTAGTTGGACAAAAATTAGCCAAGGGAGGACGAAAATGACCTTAATGTTCATCCAACGATACAAACACACCTATTGGATGCACAAGATTGGTTAGAAACCCTAATTCGACAAGAATAAGCCTAGGGACGACGAAAATGACCTAATTGTTCATCCAATGACACAAACACACCTATTGGTACACAAGATTGGTTAGAAACCCTAATTGGACAACAATAAGCCTAGGGACGACGAAAATAACCTAAATATTCATCCAATGACACAAACACACCTATTGTATGCACAAGATTAGTTAGAAACCCTAATTCGACAAGAATAAGCCTAGGGATGACCAAAATGACCTAATTGTACATCCAACGACACAAACACACCTATTGGATGCACAAGATTGGTTAGAAACCCTAATTCGACAAGAATAAGTCTAGGGAGGACGAAAATGACCTAATTGTTCATCCAATGACACAAACACACCTATTGGATGCACAAGATTGGTTAGAAACCCTAATTCGACAAGAAGAAGCCTAGGGACGACGAAAATGACCTAATTGTTCATCCAATGACACAAACACACCTATTGGTACACAAGATTGGTTAGAAACCCTAATTGGACAAGAATAAGCCTAGGGACGACGAAAATGACCTAAATATTCATCCAATGACACAAACACACCTATTGGATGCACAAGATTTGTTAGAAACCCTAATAGGACAAGAATAAGCCAAAGGAGGAGGAAAATGACCTAATTGTTCATCCAATGACACAACACACCTATTGGATGCACAAGATTAGTTAGAAAACCTAATTGGACATGAATAAGCATAAGGAAGACGAAATTGACCTAATTGTTCATCCAATGACACAAACACACCTATTGGATGCACAAGATTGGTTAGAAACCCTAATTCGACAAGAATAAGCCAAGGGAGGACGAAAATGACCTAATTGTTCATCCAATGACACAAACACACCTATTGGATGCACAAGATTGGTTAGAAACCCTAATTCGACAAGAAAAAGCCTAGGGACGACAAAAATGACCTAATTGTTCATCCAATGACACAAACACACCTATTGGTACACAAGATTGGTTAGAAACCCTAATTGGACAAGAATAAGCCTAGGGACGACGAAAATGACCTAAATATTCATCCAATGACACAAACACACCTATTGTATGCACAAGATTAGTTAGAAACCCTAATTCGACAAGAATAAGCCCAGGGAGGACCAAAATGACCTAATTGTACATCCAACGACACAAACACACCTATTGGATGCACAAGATTTGTTAGAAACCCTAATTCGACAAGAATAAGCCTAGGGAGGACGAAAATGACCTAATTGTTCATCCAATGACACAAACACACCTATTGGATGCACAAGATTGGTTAGAAACCCTAATTCGACAAGAATAAGCCTAGGGAGGACAAAAATGACCTAATTGTACATCCAACGACACAAACACACCTATTGGATGCACAAGATTGGTTAGAAACCCTAATTCGACAAGAATAAGCCTAGGGAGGACGAAAATGACCTAATTGTTCATCCAACGACACAAACACACCTATTGGATGCACATGATTGGTTAGAAACCCTAATTAGACAAGAAGAAGCCTAGGGACGACGAAAATGACCTAAATATTCATCCAATGACACAAACACACCTATTGTATGCACAAGATTAGTTAGAAACCCTAATTCGACAAGAATAAGCCTAGGGAGGACAAAAATGACCTAATTGTACATCCAACGACACAAACACACCTATTGGATGCACAAGATTGGTTAGAAACCCTAATTCGACAAGAATAAGCCAAGGGAGGACGAAAATGACCTAATTGTTCATCCAATGACACAAACACACCTATTGGATGCACAAGATTGGTTAGAAACCCTAATTCGACAAGAAGAAGCCTAGGGACGACGAAAATGACCTAATTGTTCATCCAATGACACAAACACCCCTATTGGTACACAAGATTGGTTAGAAACCCTAATTGGACAAGAATAAGCCTAGGGACGACGAAAATGACCTAAATATTCATCCAATGACACAAACACACCTATTGGATGCACAAGATTAGTTAGAAACCCTAATTCGACAAGAATAAGCCTAGGGAGGACGAAAATGACCTAATTGTTCATCCAATGACACAAACACACCTATTGGATGCACAAGATTGGTTAGAAACCCTAATTGGACAAGAAGAAGCCTAGGGACGACGAAAATGACCTAAATATTCATCCAATGACACAAACACACCTATTGTATGCACAAGATTAGTTAGAAACCCTAATTCGACAAGAATAAGCCTAGGGAGGACAAAAATGACCTAATTGTACATCCAACGACACAAACACACCTATTGGATGCACAAGGTTGGTTAGAAACCCTAATTCGACAAGAATAAGCCTAGGGAGGACGAAAATGACCTAATTGTTCATCCAATGACACAAACACACCTATTGGATGCACATGATTGGTTAAAAACCCTAATTGGACAAGAATAAGCCTAGGTAGTACGAAAATGACCTAATTATTCATCCAATGACACAAACACACCAATCGGATGCACAAGATTGGTTAGAAACCCTAATTGGAAGAGAATACACCTAGGGAGGTCGAAAATGACCTACATGTTCATCCAATGATACAAACACACCTGTTGGATGCACAAGATTGGTTAGAAACCCTAATAGGACAAGAATAACCCAAGGGAGGAGGAAAATGACCTAATTGTTCATCCAATGACACCAACACACCTATTGGATGCACAAGATTGGTTAGAAACCCTAATTGGACATGAATAAGCATAGCGAAGACGAAAATGACCTAATTGTTCATCCAATGACACAAACACACCTATTGGATGCACAAGATTGGTTAGAAACCCTAATTGGACAAGAATAAGCCAAGGGAGGACGAAAATGACCTTAATGTTCATCCAACGATACAAACACACCTATTGGATGCTCAAGATTGGTTAGAAACCCTAATTCGACAAGAATAAGCCTAGGGACGACGAAAATGACCTAATTGTTCATCCAATGACACAAACACACCTATTGGTACAGAAGATTGGTTAGAAACCCTAATTGGACAAGAATAAGCCTAGGGACGACGAAAATGACCTAATTGTTCATCCAATGACACAAACACACCTATTGGATGCACAAGATTGGTTAGAAACCCTAATTCGACAAGAAGAAGCCTAGGGAGGAGGAAAATGACCTAATTGTTCATCCAATGACACAAACACACCTATTGGATGCACAAGATTGGTTAGAAACCCTAGTTGGACAAAAATAAGCCAAGGGAGGACGAAAATGACCTTAATGTTCATCCAACGATACAAACACACCTATTGGATGCTCAAGATTGGTTAGAAACCCTAATTCGACAAGAATAAGCCTAGGGATGACGAAAATGACCTAATTGTTCATCCAATGACACAAACACACCTATTGGTACACAAGATTGGTTAGAAACCCTAATTGGACAAGAATAAGCCAAGGGAGGACGAAAATGACCTAATTGTTCATCCAATGACACAAACACACCTATTGGATGCACAAGATTGGTTAGAAACCCTAATTCGACAAGAAGAAGCCTAGGGAGGAGGAAAATGACCTAATTGTTCATCCAATGACATAAACACACCTATTGGTACACAAGATTGGTTAGAAACCCTAATTGGACAAGAAGAAACCTAGGGACGACGAAAATGACCTAAATATTCATCCAATGACACAAACACACCTATTGGTACACAAGATTGGTTAGAAACCCTAATTCGACAAGAATAAGCCTATGGAGGACGAAAATGACCTAATTGTTCATCCAATGACATAAACACACCTATTGGATGCTAGAGATTGGTTAGAAACCCTAATTCGACAAGAAGAAGCCTAGGGACGACGAAAATGACCTAAATATTCATCCATTGACACAAACACACCTATTGTATGCACAAGATTAGTTAGAAACCGTAATTCGACAAGAATAAGCCTAGGGAGGACAAAAATGACCTAATTGTACATCCAACGACACAAACACACCTATTGGATGCACAAGATTGGTTAGAAACCCTAATTCGACAACAATAAGCCTAGGGACGACGAAAATGACCTAATTGTTCAACCAATGACATAAACACACCTATTGGATGCACAAGATTGGTTAGAAACCCTAATTCGACAAGAATAAGCCTATGGAGGACGAAAATGACCTAATTGTTCATCCAATGACATAAACACACCTATTGGATGCTAGAGATTGGTTAGAAACCCTAATTCGACAAGAAGAAGCCTAGGGACGACGAAAATGACCTAAATATTCATCCATTGACACAAACACACCTATTGTATGCACAAGATTAGTTAGAAACCGTAATTCGACAAGAATAAGCCTAGGGAGGACAAAAATGACCTAATTGTTCATCCAACGACACAAACACACCTATTGGATGCACAAGATTGGTTAAAAACCCTAATTCGACAAGAAGAAGCCTAGGGACGAGGAAAATGACCTAATTGTTCATCCAATGAGACAAACACACCTGTTGGATGCACAAGATTGGTTAGAAACCCTAATTGGACAAGAATAAGCCAAGGGAGGAGGAAAATGACCTAATTGTTCATCCAATGACACAAACACACCTATTGGTACACAAGATTGGTTAGAAACCCTAATTGGACAAGAAGAAGCCTAGGGACGACAAAAATGACCTAAATATTCATCCAATAACACAAACACACCAATTGTATGCACAAGATTAGTTAGAAACCCTAATTCGACAAAAATAATCCTAGGGAGGACGAAAATGACCTTAATGTTCATCCAATGACACAAACACACCTATTGGATGCACATGATTGGTTAAAAACCCTAATTGGACAAGAATAAGCCTAGGGAGTACGAAAATGACCTAATTATTCATCCAATGACACAAGCACACCTATTGGTACACAAGATTTGTTAGAAACCCTAATTAGACAAGAAGAAACCTAGGGACGACGAAAATGACCTAAATATTCATCCAATGACACAAACACACCTATTGGATGCACAAGATTGGTTAGAAACCCTAATTGGACAAGAATAAGCCAAGGGAGGACGAAAATGACCTAATTGTTCATCCAATGACACAAACACACCTATTGGATGCACAAGATTGGTTAGAAACCCTAATTCGACAAGAAGAAGCCTAGGGAGGAGGAAAATGACCTAATTGTTCATCCAATGACACAAACACACCTATTGGTACACAAAATTGGTTAGAAACCCTAATTGGACAAGAAGAAACCTAGGGACGACGAAAATGACCTAAATATTCATCCAATGACACAAACACACCTATTGGATGCACAAGATTGGTTAGAAACCCTAATTGGAAGAGAATACGCCTAGGGAGGTCGAAAATGACCTAAATGTTCATCCAATGATACAAACACACCTGTTGGATGCACAGGATTGGTTAGAAACCCTAATTGGACAAGAAAAAGCCAAGGGAGGAGGAAAATAACCTAATTGTTCATCCAATGACACAAACACACCTATTGGATGCACATGATTGGTTAGAAACCCTAATTGGACAAGAATAAGCGTAGGGAAGACGAAAATGACCTAATTGTGCATCCAACTACACAAATACACCTATTGGATCCACAAGATTGGTTAGAAACCCAAATTCGACAAGAATAAGCCTAGGGAGGACAAAAATGACCTAATTGTTCATCCAATGACATAAACACACCTATTGGATGCAAGAGATTGGTTAGAAACCCTAGTTGGACAAGAATTAGCCAAGGGAGGACGAAAATGACCTTAGTGTTCATCCAACGATACAAACACACCTATTGGATGCACAAGATTGGTTAGAAACCCTAATTCGACAAGAATAAGCCTAGGGAGGACAAAAAAAAAACCTAATTGTTCATCCAATGAGACAAACACACCTGTTGGATGCACAAGATTGGTTAGAAACCCTAATTGGACAAGAATAAGCCAAGGGAGGAGGAAAATGACCTAATTGTTCATCCAATGACACAAACACACCTATTGGTACACAAGATTGGTTAGAAACCCTAATTGGACAAGAAGAAACCTAGGGACGACGAAAATTACCTAAATATTCATCCAATGACACAAACACACCTATTGGATGCACAAGATTGGTTAGAAACCTTAATTGGAAGAGAATACGCCTAGGGAGGTCGAAAATGACCTAAATGTTCATCCAATGATACAAACACACCTGTTGGATGCACAAGATTGGTTAGAAACCCTAATTGGACAAGAATAAGCCAAGGGAGGAGGAAAATGACCTAATTGTTCATCCAATGACACAAACACACCTATTGGATGCACAAGATTGGTTAGAAACCCTAATTGGACAAGAATAAGCGTAGGGAAGACGAAAATGACCTAATTGTGCATCCAACGACACAAACACACCTATTGGATCCACAAGATTGGTTAGAAACCCAAATTCGACAAGAATAAGCCTAGGGAGGACGAAAATGACCTTATTGTTCATCCAATGACATAAACACACCTATTGGATGCAAGAGATTGGTTAGAAACCCTAGTTGGACAAGAATTAGCCAAGGGAGGACGAAAATGACCTTAGTGTTCATCCAACGATACAAACACACCTATTGGATGCACAAGATTGGTTAGAAACCCTAATTCGACAAAAATAAGCCTAGGGAGGACAAAAAAAAAACCTAATTGTTCATCCAATGAGACAAACACACCTATTGGTACACAAGATTGGTTAGAAACCCTAATTGGACAAGAAGAAGCCTAGGGACGACGAAAATGACCTAAATATTCATCCAATGACACAAACACACCTATTGTATGCACAAGATTAGTTAGAAACCCTAATTCGACAAGAATAAGCCTAGGGAGGACAAAAATGACCTAATTGTTCATCCAACGACACAAACACACCTATTGGATGCACAAGATTGGTTAAAAACCCTAATTGGACAAGAAGAAGCCTAGGGACGACGAAAATGACCTAATTGTTCATCCAATGACACAAACACACCTATTGGTACACAAGATTGGTTAGAAACCCTAATTGGACAAGAAGAAGCCTAGGGACGACGAAAATGACCTAAATATTCATCCAACGACACAAACACACCTATTGGATGCACAAGATTGGTTAGAAACCCTAATTCGACAAGAATAAGCCAAGGGAGGACGAAAATGCCCTAATTGTTCATCCAATGACACAAACACACCTATTGGATGCACAAGATTGGTTAGAAACCCTAATTGGACAAGAATAAGCCAAGGGAGGACGAAAATGCCCTAATTGTTCATCCAATGACACAAACACACCTATTGGATGCACAAGATTGGTTAGAAACCCTAATTGGACAAGAATAAGCCAAGGGAGGACGAAAATGACCTTAATGTTCATCCAATGACACAAACACACCTATTGGATGCACATGATTGGTTAAAACCCCTAATTTGACAAGAATAAGCCTAGGGAGTACGAAAATGACCTAATTATTCATCCAATGACACAAACACACCAATCGGATGCACAAGATTAGTTAGAAACCCTAATTCGACAAAAATAAGCCTAGGGAGGACGAAAATGACCTTAATGTTCATCCAATGACACAAACACACCTATTGGATGCACATGATTGGTTAAAAACCCTAATTGGACAAGAATAAGCCTAGGGAGTACGAAAATGACCTAATTATTCATCCAATGACACAAACACACCTATTCGTACACAAGATTTGTTAGAAACCCTAATTGGACAAGAAGAAACCTAGGGACGACGAAAATGACCTAAATATTCATCCAATGACACAAACACACCTATTGGATGCACAAGATTGGTTAGAAACCCTAATTGGACAAGAATAAGCCAAGGGAGGACGAAAATGACCTAATTGTTCATCCAATGACACAAACACACCTATTGGATGCACAAGATTGGTTAGAAACCCTAATTCGACAAGAAGAAGCCTAGGGAGGAGGAAAATGACCTAATTGTTCATCCAATGACATAAACACACCTATTGGTACACAAGATTGGTTAGAAACCCTAATTGGACAAGAAGAAACCTAGGGACGACGAAAATGACCTAAATATTCATCCAATGACACAAACACACCTATTGGTACACAAGATTGGTTAGAAACCCTAATTCGACAAGAATAAGCCTATGGAGGACGAAAATGACCTAATTGTTCATCCAATGACATAAACACACCTATTGGATGCTAGAGATTGGTTAGAAACCCTAATTCGACAAGAAGAAGCCTAGGGACGACGAAAATGACCTAAATATTCATCCATTGACACAAACACACCTATTGTATGCACAAGATTAGTTAGAAACCGTAATTCGACAAGAATAAGCCTAGGGAGGACAAAAATGACCTAATTGTACATCCAACGACACAAACACACCTATTGGATGCACAAGATTGGTTAAAAACCCTAATTCGACAAGAATAAGCCTAGGGAGGACAAAAATGACCTAATTGTTCATCCAATGACACAAACACACCTATTGGATGCACAAGATTGGTTAAAAACCCTAATTGGACAAGAAGAAGCCTAGGGACGACGAAAATCACCTAATTGTTCATCCAATGACACAAACACACCTATTGGTACACAAGATTGGTTAGAAACCCTAATTGGACAAGAAGAATCCTAGGGACGACGAAAATGACCTAAATATTCATCCAATGACACAAACACACCTATTGTATGCACAAGATTAGTTAGAAACCCTAATTCGACAAGAATAAGCCTAGGGAGGACTAAAATGACCTAATTGTACATCCAACGACACAAACACACCTATTGGATGCACAAGATTGGTTAGAAACCCTAATTCGACAAGAATAAGCCTAGGGAGGACGAAAATGACCTAATTGTTCACCCAATGACACAAACACACCTATTGGATGCACAAGATTGGTTAGAAACCCTAATTGGACAAGAATAAGCCAAGGGAGGACGAAAATGACCTAATTGTTCATCCAATGACACAAGCACACCTATTGTATGCACAAGATTAGTTAGGAACCCAAATTCGACAAGAATAAGCCTAGGGAGGACAAAAATGACCTAATTGTTCATCCAATGACACAAACACACCTATTGGATGCACAAGATTGGTTAGAAACCCTAATTCGACAAGAATAAGCCTAGGGAGGACGAAAATGACCTAATTGTTCATCCAATGACATAAACACACCTATTGGATGCACAAGATTGGTTAGAAACCCTAATAGGACAAGAATAAGCCAAAGGAGGAGGAAAATGACCTAATTGTTCATCCAATGACACAACATACCTATTGGATGCACAAGATTAGTTAGAAAACCTAATTGGACATGAATAAGCATAAGGAAGACGAAATTGACCTAATTGTTCATCCAATGACACAAACACACCTATTGGATGCACAAGATTGGTTAGAAACCCTAATTCGACAAGAAGAAGCCTAGGGACGACGAAAATGACCTAATTGTTCATCCAATGACACAAACACACCTATTGGTACACAAGATTGGTTAGAAACCCTAATTGGACAAGAATAAGCCTAGGGACGACGAAAATGACCTAAATATTCATCCAATGACACAAACACACCTATTGTATGCACAAGATTAGTTAGAAACCCTAATTCGACAAGAATAAGCCTAGGGAGGACGAAAATGACCTAATTGTACATCCAACGATACAAACACACCTATTGGATGCACAAGATTGGTTAGAAACCCTAATTCGACAAGAATAAGCCTAGGGAGGACGAAAATGACCTAATTGTTCATCCAACGACATAAACACACCTATTGGATGCACAAGATTGGTTAGAAACCCTAATTCGACAAGAATAAGCCTAGGGAGGACGAAAATGACCTAATTGTTCATCCAATGACATAAACACACCTATTGGATGCAAGAGATTGGTTAGAAACCCTAATTCGACAAGAATAAGCCTAGGGAGGACGAAAATGACCTAATTGTTCATCCAACGACACAAACACACCTATTGGATGCACAAGATTGGTTAGAAACCCAAATTCGACAAGAATAAGCCTATGGAGGACGAAAATGACCTAATTGTTCATCCAATGACATAAACACACCTATTGGATGCTAGAAATTGGTTAGAAACCCTAATTCGACAAGAAGAAGCCTAGGGACGAGGAAAATGACCTAATTGTTCATCCAATGAGACAAACACACCTGTTGGATGCACAAGATTGGTTAGAAACCCTAATTGGACAAAAATAAGCCAAGGGAGGAGGAAAATGACCTAATTGTTCATCCAATGACACAAACACACCTATTGGTACACAAGATTGGTTAGAAACCCTAATTGGACAAGAAGAAGCCTAGGGACGACGAAAATGACCTAAATATTCATCCAATGACACAAACACACCTATTGTATGCACAAGATTAGTTAGAAACCCTAATTCGACAAGAATAAGCCTAGGGAGGACAAAAATGACCTAATTGTACATCCAACGACACAAACACACCTATTGGATGCACAAGATTGGTTAGAAACCCTAATTCGACAAGAATAAGCGTAGGGAAGACGAAAATGACCTAATTGTGCATCCAACTACACAAATACACCTATTGGATCCACAAGATTGGTTAGAAACCCAAATTCGACAAGAATAAGCCTAGGGAGGACAAAAATGACCTAATTGTTCATCCAATGACATAAACACACCTATTGGATGCAAGAGATTGGTTAGAAACCCTAGTTGGACAAGAATTAGCCAAGGGAGGACGAAAATGACCTTAGTGTTCATCCAACGATACAAACACACCTATTGGATGCTCAAGATTGGTTAGAAACCCTAATTCGACAAGAATAAGCCTAGGGACGACGAAAATGACCTAATTGTTCATCCAATGACACAAACACACCTATTGGTACACAAAATTGGTTAGAAACCCTAATTGGACAAGAAGAAACCTAGGGACGACGAAAATGACCTAAATATTCATCCAATGACACAAACACACCTATTGGATGCACAAGATTGGTTAGAAACCCTAATTGGAAGAGAATACGCCTAGGGAGGTCGAAAATGACCTAAATGTTCATCCAATGATACAAACACACCTGTTGGATGCACAGGATTGGTTAGAAACCCTAATTGGACAAGAAAAAGCCAAGGGAGGAGGAAAATAACCTAATTGTTCATCCAATGACACAAACACACCTATTGGATGCACAAGATTGGTTAGAAACCCTAATTGGACAAGAATAAGCGTAGGGAAGACGAAAATGACCTAATTGTGCATCCAACTACACAAATACACCTATTGGATCCACAAGATTGGTTAGAAACCCAAATTCGACAAGAATAAGCCTAGGGAGGACAAAAATGACCTAATTGTTCATCCAATGACATAAACACACCTATTGGATGCAAGAGATTGGTTAGAAACCCTAGTTGGACAAGAATTAGCCAAGGGAGGACGAAAATGACCTTAGTGTTCATCCAACGATACAAACACACCTATTGGATGCACAAGATTGGTTAGAAACCCTAATTCGACAAGAATAAGCCTAGGGAGGACAAAAATGACCTAATTGTTCATCCAACGACACAAACACACCTATTGGATGCACAAGATTGGTTAGAAACCCTAATTCGACAAGAATAAGCCTAGGGAGGACGAAAATGACCTAATTGTTCATCCAATGACATAAACACACCTATTGGATGCTCAAGATTGGTTAGAAACCCTAATTCGATAAGAAGAAGCCTAGGGACGAGGAAAATGACCTAATTGTTCATCCAATGATACAAACACACCTGTTGGATGCACAAGATTGGTTAGAAACCCTAATTCGAAAAGAATAAGCCTAGGGAGGACGAAAATGACCTAATTGTTCATCCAATGACATAAACACACCTATTGGATGCAAGGGATTGGTTAGAAACCCTAATTCGACAAGAATAAGCCTAGGGAGGACGAAAATGACCTAATTGTTCATCCAACGACACAAACACACCTATTGGATGCACAAGATTGGTTAGAAACCCTAATTCGACAAGAAGAAGCCTAGGGAGGAGGAAAATGACCTAATTGTTCATCCAATGACATAAACACACCTATTGGTACACAAGATTGGTTAGAAACCCTAATTGGACAAGAAGAAACCTAGGGACGACGAAAATGACCTAAATATTCATCCAATGACACAAACACACCTATTGGTACACAAGATTGGTTAGAAACCCTAATTCCACAAGAATAAGCCTATGGAGGACGAAAATGACCTAATTGTTCATCCAATGACACAAACATACCTATTGGATGCTAGAGATTGGTTAGAAACCCTAATTCGACAAGAAGAAGCCTAGGGACGACGAAAATGACCTAAATATTCATCCATTGACACAAACACACCTATTGTATGCACAAGATTAGTTAGAAACCGTAATTCGACAAGAATAAGCCTAGGGAGGACAAAAATGACCTAATTGTACATCCAACAACACAAACACACCTATTGGATGCACAAGATTGGTTAGAAACCCTAATTCGACAAGAATAAGCCTAGGGAGGACAAAAATGACCTAATTGTTCATCCAACGACACAAACACACCTATTGGATGCACAAGATTGGTTAAAAACCCTAATTCGACAAGAAGAAGCCTAGGGACGAGGAAAATGACCTAATTGTTCATCCAATGAGACAAACACACCTGTTGGATGCACAAGATTGGTTAGAAACCCTAATTGGACAAGAATAAGCCAAGGGAGGAGGAAAATGACCTAATTGTTCATCCAATGACACAAACACACCTATTGGTACACAAGATTGGTTAGAAACCCTAATTGGACAAGAAGAAGCCTAGGGACGACAAAAATGACCTAAATATTCATCCAATAACACAAACACACCAATTGTATGCACAAGATTAGTTAGAAACCCTAATTCGACAAAAATAATCCTAGGGAGGACGAAAATGACCTTAATGTTCATCCAATGACACAAGCACACCTATTGGTACACAAGATTTGTTAGAAACCCTAATTAGACAAGAAGAAACCTAGGGACGACGAAAATGACCTAAATATTCATCCAATGACACAAACACACCTATTGGATGCACAAGATTGGTTAGAAACCCTAATTGGACAAGAATAAGCCAAGGGAGGACGAAAATGACCTAATTGTTCATCCAATGACACAAACACACCTATTGGATGCACAATATTGGTTAGAAACCCTAATTCGACAAGAAGAAGCCTAGGGAGGAGGAAAATGACCTAGTTGTTCATCCAATGACACAAACACACCTATTGGTACACAAAATTGGTTAGAAACCCTAATTGGACAAGAAGAAACCTAGGGACGACGAAAATGACCTAAATATTCATCCAATGACACAAACACACCTATTGGATGCACAAGATTGGTTAGAAACCCTAATTGGAAGAGAATACGCCTAGGGAGGTCGAAAATGACCTAAATGTTCATCCAATGATACAAACACACCTGTTGGATGCACAGGATTGGTTAGAAACCCTAATTGGACAAGAAAAAGCCAAGGGAGGAGGAAAATGACCTAATTGTTCATCCAATGACACAAACACACCTATTGGATGCACAAGATTGGTTAGAAACCCTAATTGGACAAGAATAAGCGTAGGGAAGACGAAAATGACCTAATTGTGCATCCAACTACACAAACACACCTATTGGATCCACAAGATTGGTTAGAAACCCAAATTCGACAAGAATAAGCCTAGGGAGGACGAAAATGACCTAATTGTTCATCCAATGACATAAACACACCTATTGGATGCAAGAGATTGGTTAGAAACCCTAGTTGGACAAGAATTAGCCAAGGGAGGACGAAAATGACCTTAGTGTTCATCCAACGATACAAACACACCTATTGGATGCACAAGATTGGTTAGAAACCCTAATTCGACAAGAATAAGCGTAGGGAGGACAACAATGACCTAATTGTTCATCCAATGACACAAACACACCTATTGGATGCACATGATTGGTTAAAAACCCTAATTGGACAACAATAAGCCTAGGTAGTACGAAAATGACCTAATTATTCATCCAACGACACAAACACACCTATTGGATGCACAAGATTGGTTAGAAACCCTAATTCGACAAGAATAAGCCTAGGGAGGACGAAAATGACCTAATTGTTCATCCAATGACACAAACACACCTATTGGATGCACAAGATTGGTTAGAAACCCTAATTGAACAAGAAGAAGCCTAGGGACGACGAAAATGACCTAAATATTCATCCAATGACACAAACACACCTATTGTATGCACAAGATTAGTTAGAAACCCTAATTCGACAAGAATAAGCCTAGGGAGGACAAAAATGACCTAATTGTACATCCAACGACACAAACACACCTATTGGATGCACAAGATTGGTTAGAAACCCTAATTCGACAACAATAAGCCTAGGGACGACGAAAATGACCTAATTGTTCATCCAATGACATAAACACACCTATTGGATGCACAAGATTGGTTAGAAACCCTAATTCGACAAGAATAAGCCTAGGGAGGACGAAAATGACCTAATTGTTCATCCAATGACATAAACACACCTATTGGATGCACAAGATTGGTTAGAAACCCTAATAGGACAAGAATAAGCCAAAGGAGGAGGAAAATGACCTAATTGTTCATCCAATGACACAACATACCTATTGGATGCACAAGATTAGTTAGAAAACCTAATTGGACATGAATAAGCATAAGGAAGACGAAATTGACCTAATTGTTCATCCAATGACACAAACACACCTATTGGATGCACAAGATTGGTTAGAAACCCTAATTCGACAAGAAGAAGCCTAGGGACGACGAAAATGACCTAATTGTTCATCCAATGACACAAACACACCTATTGGTACACAAGATTGGTTAGAAACCCTAATTGGACAAGAATAAGCCTAGGGACGACGAAAATGACCTAAATATTCATCCAATGACACAAACACACCTATTGTATGCACAAGATTAGTTAGAAACCCTAATTCGACAAGAATAAGCCTAGGGAGGACTAAAATGACCTAATTGTACATCCAACGATACAAACACACCTATTGGATGCACAAGATTGGTTAGAAACCCTAATTCGACAAGAATAAGCCTAGGGAGGACGAAAATGACCTAATTGTTCATCCAACGACATAAACACACCTATTGGATGCTCAAGATTGGTTAGAAACCCTAATTCGACAAGAATAAGTCTAGGGAGGACGAAAATGACCTAATTGTTCATCCAACGACACAAACACACCTATTGGATGCACAAGATTGGTTAGAAACCCTAATTGGAAAAGAATAAGCATAGGGAAGACGAAAATGACCTAATTGTGCATCCAACGACACAAACACACCTATTGGATGCACAAGATTGGTTAGAAACCCTAATTCGATAAGAATAAGCCTAGGGATGACGAAAATGACCTAATTGTTCATCCAATAACATAAACACACCTATTGGATGCACAAGATTGGTTAGAAACCCTAATTCGACAAGAATAAGCCTAGGGAGGACGAAAATGACCTGATTGATCATCCAATGACATAAACACACCTATTGGATGCAAGAGATTGGTTAGAAACCCTAGTTGGACAACAATTAGCCAAGGGAGGAGGAAAATGACCTTAATGTTCATCCAACGATACAAACACACCTATTGGATGCACAAGATTGGTTAGAAACCCTAATTGGACAAGAATAAGCCTAGGGACGACGAAAATGACCTAAATATTCATCCAATGACACAAACACACCTATTGTATGCACAAGATTAGTTAGAAACCCTAATTCGACAAGAATAAGCCTAGGGAGGACTAAAATGACCTAATTGTACATCCAACGATACAAACACACCTATTGGATGCACAAGATTGGTTAGAAACCCTAATTCGACAAGAATAAGCCAAGGGAGGACGAAAATGACCTAATTGTTCATCCAATGACACAAACACACCTATTGGATGCACAAGATTGGTTAGAAACCCTAATTCGACAAGAATAAGCCTAGGGACGACGAAAATGACCTAATTGTTCATCCAATGACACAAACACACCTATTGGTACACAAGATTGGTTAGAAACCCTAATTGGACAAGAATAAGCCAAGGGAGGACGAAAATGACCTAATTGTTCATCCAATGACACAAACACACCTATTGGATGCACAAGATTGGTTAGAAACCCTAATTCGACAAGAAGAAGCCTAGGGAGGAGGAAAATGACCTAATTGTTCATCCAATGACATAAACACACCTATTGGTACACAAGATTGGTTAGAAACCCTAATTGGACAAGAAGAAACCTAGGGACGACGAAAATTACCTAAATATTCATCCAATGACACAAACACACCTATTGGATGCACAAGATTGGTTAGAAACCCTAATTGGAAGAGAATACGCCTAGGGAGGTCGAAAATGACCTAAATGTTCATCCAATGATACAAACACAGCTGTTGGATGCACAAGATTGGTTAGAAACCCTAATTGGACAAGAATAAGCCAAGGGAGGAGGAAAATGACCTAATTGTTCATCCAATGACACAAACACACCTATTGGATGCACAAGATTGGTTAGAAACCCTAGTTGGACAAAAATTAGCCAAGGGAGGACGAAAATGACCTTAATGTTCATCCAACGATACAAACACACCTATTGGATGCTCAAGATTGGTTAGAAACCCTAATTCGACAAGAATAAGCCTAGGGACGACGAAAATGACCTAATTGTTCATCCAATGACACAAACACACCTATTGGTACAGAAGATTGGTTAGAAACCCTAATTGGACAAGAATAAGCCTAGGGACGACGAAAATGACCTAATTGTTCATCCAATGACACAAACACACCTATTGGATGCACAAGATTGGTTAGAAACCCTAATTCGACAAGAAGAAGCCTAGGGAGGAGGAAAATGACCTAATTGTTCATCCAATGACACAAACACACCTATTGGTACACAAGATTGGTTAGAAACCCTAATTGGAGAAGAAGAAACCTAGGGACGACGAAAATGACCTAAATATTCATCCTATGACACAAACACACCTATTGGATGCGCAAGATTGGTTAGAAACCCTAATTGGAAGAGAATACGCCTAGGGAGGACGAAAATGACCTAAATGTTCATCCAATGATACAAACACACCTGTTGGATGCACAAGATTGGTTAGAAACCCTAATTGGACAAGAAAAAGCCAAGGGAGGAGGAAAATGACCTAATTGTTCATCCAATGACACAAACACACCTATTGGATGCACAAGATTGGTTAGAAACCCTAATTGGACAAGAATAAGCGTAGGGAAGACGAAAATGACCTAATTGTGCATCCAACTACACAAACACACCTATTGGATCCACAAGATTGGTTAGAAACCCAAATTCGACAAGAATAAGCCTAGGGATGACGAAAATGACCTAATTGTTCATCCAATGACATAAACACACCTATTGGATGCAAGAGATTGGTTAGAAACCCTAGTTGGACAAGAATTAGCCAAGGGAGGACGAAAATGACCTTAGTGTTCATCCAACGATACAAACACACCTATTGGATGCACAAGATTGGTTAGAAACCCTAATTCGACAAGAATAAGCGTAGGGAGGACAAAAATGACCTAATTGTTCATCCAATGACACAAACACACCTATTGGATGCACAAGATTGGTTAAAAACCCTAATTCGACAAGAAGAAGCCTAGGGACGACGAAAATGACCTAATTGTTCATCCAATGACACAAACACACCTATTGGTACACAAGATTGGTTAGAAACCCTAATTGGACAAGAAGAAGCCTAGGGACGACGAAAATGACCTAAATATTCATCCAACGACACAAACACACCTATTGTATGCAACAGATTAATTAGAAACCCTAATTCGACAAGAATAAGCCTAGGGAGGACAAAAATGACCTAATTGTACATCCAACGACACAAACACACCTATTGGATGCACAAGATTGGTTAAAAACCCTAATTCGACAAGAATAAGCCTAGGGAGGACAAAAATGACCTAATTGTTCATCCAATGACACAAACACACCTATTGGATGCACAAGATTGGTTAAAAACCCTAATTGGACAAGAAGAAGCCTAGGGACGACGAAAATCACCTAATTGTTCATCCAGTGACACACACACACCTATTGGTACACAAGATTGGTTAGAAACCCTAATTGGACAAGAAGAATCCTAGGGACGACGAAAATGACCTAAATATTTATCCAATGACACAAACACACCTATTGTATGCACAAGATTAGTTAGAAACCCTAATTCGACAAGAATAAGCCTAGGGAGGACAAAAATGACCTAATTGTACATCCAACGACACAAACAGACCTATTGGATGCAACAGATTGGTTAGAAACCCTAATTGGACAAGAATAAGCCTAGGGACGACGAAAATGACCTAAATATTCATCCAATGACACAAACACACCTATTGTATGCACAAGATTAGTTAGAAACCCTAATTCGACAAGAATAAGCCTAGGGAGGACTAAAATGACCTAATTGTACATCCAACGACACAAACACACCTATTGGATGCACAAGATTGGTTAGAAACCCTAATTCGACAAGAATAAGCCTAGGGAGGACGAAAATGACCTAATTGTTCACCCAATGACACAAACACACCTATTGGATGCACAAGATTGGTTATAAACCCTAATTGGAAGAGAATACGCCTAAGGAGGTCGAAAATGACCTAAATGTTCATCCAATGATACAAACACACTTGTTGGATGCACAAGATTGGTTAGAAACCCTAATTGGACAAGAATAAGCCAAGGGAGGAGGAAAATGACCAAATTGTTCATCCAATGACACAAACACACCTATTGGATGCACAAGATTGGTTAGAAACCCTAATTGGACAAGAATAAGAGTAGGGAAGACGAAAATGACCTAATTGTGCATCCAACGACACAAACACACCTATTGGATCCACAAGATTGGTTAGAAACCCTAATTCGACAAGAATAAGCCTAGGGACGACGAAAATGACCTAATTGTTCATCCAATGACATAAACACACCTATTGGATGCACAAGATTGGTTAGAAACCCTAATTCGACAAGAATAAGCCTAGGGAGGACGAAAATGACCTGATTGATCATCCAATGACATAAACACACCTATTGGTACACAAGATTTGTTAGAAACCCTAATTAGACAAGAAGAAACCTAGGGACGACGAAAATGACCTAAATATTCATCCTATGACACAAACACACCTATTGGATACGCAAGATTGGTTAGAAACCCTAATTGGAAGAGAATACGCCTAGGGAGGTCGAAAATGACCTAAATGTTCATCCAATGATACAAACACACCTGTTGGATGCACAAGATTGGTTAGAAACCCTAATTGGACAAGAAAAAGCCAAGGGAGGAGGAAAATGACCTAATTGTTCATCCAATGACACAAACACAGCTATTGGATGCACAAGATTGGTTAGAAACCCTAATTGGACAAGAATAAGCGTAGGGAAGACGAAAATGACCTAATTGTGCATCCAACTACACAAACACACCTATTGGATCCACAAGATTGGTTAGAAACCCAAATTCGACAAGAATAAGCGTAGGGAGGACAAAAATGACCTAATTGTTCATCCAATGACACAAACACACCTATTGGATGCACAAGATTGGTTAAAAACCCTAATTCGACAAGAAGAAGCCTAGGGACGACGAAAATGACCTAATTGTTCATCCAATGACACAAACACACCTATTGGTACACAAGATTGGTTAGAAACCCTAATTGGACAAGAAGAAGCCTTGGGACGACGAAAATAACCTAAATATTCATCCAATGACACAAACACACCTATTGTATGCACAAGATAGTTAGAAACCCTAATTCGACAAGAATAAGCCTAGGGAGGACAAAAATGACCTAATTGTACATCCAACGACACAAACACACCTATTGGATGCACAAGATAGGTTAAAAACCCTAATTCGACAAGAATAAGGCTAGGGAGGACAAAAATGACCTAATTGTTCATGCAATGACACAAACACACCTATTGGATGCACAAGATTGGTTAAGAACCCTAATACGACAAGAAGAAGCCTAGGGACGACGAAAATGACCTAATTGTTCATCCAATGACACAAACACACCTATTGGTACACAAGATTGTTAGAAACCCTAATTGGAGAAGAAGAAGCCTAGGGACGACGAAAATGACCTAAATATTCATCCAATGACACAAACACACCTATTGTATGCACAAGATTAGTTAGAAACCGTAATTCGACAAGAATAAGCCTAGGGAGGACAAAAATGACCTAATTGTACATCCAACGACACAAACACACCTATTGGATGCACAAGATTGGTTAGAAACCCTAATTCGACAAGAATAAGCCTAGGGAGGACAAAAATGACCTAATTGTTCATCCAACGACACAAACACACCTATTGGATGCACAAGATTGGTTAAAAACCCTAATTCGACAAGAAGAAGCCTAGGGACGAGGAAAATGACCTAATTGTTCATCCAATGAGACAAACACACCTGTTGGATGCACAAGATTGGTTAGAAACCCTAATTGGACAAGAATAAGCCAAGGGAGGAGGAAAATGACCTAATTGTTCATCCAATGACACAAACACACCTATTGGTACACAAGATTGGTTAGAAACCCTAATTGGACAAGAAGAAGCCTAGGGACGACGAAAATGACCTAAATATTCATCCAATGACACAAACACACCTATTGTATGCACAAGATTAGTTAGAAACCCTAATTCGACAAAAATAAGCCTAGGGAGGACGAAAATGACCTTAATGTTCATCCAATGACACAAACACACCTATTGGATGCACATGATTGGTTAAAAACCCTAATTGGACAAGACTAAGCCTAGGGAGTACCAAAATGACCTAATTGTTCATCCAATGACACAAACACACCTATTGGATGCACAAGATTGGTTAGAAACCCTAATTCGACAAGAAGAAGCCTAGGGAGGAGGAAAATGACCTAATTGTTCATCCAATGACACAAACACACCTATTGGTACACAAGATTGGTTAGAAACCCTAATTGGACAAGAAGAAACCTAGGGACGATGAAAATGACCTAAATATTCATCCAATGACACAAACACACCTATTGGATGCACAAGATTGGTAAGAAACCCTACTTGGAAGAGAATACGCCTAGGGAGGTCGAAAATGACCTAAATGTTCATCCAATGATACAAACACACCTGTTGGATGCACAAGATTGGTTAGAAACCCTAATTGGACAAGAATAAGCCAAGGGAGGAGGAAAACGACCTAATTGTTCATCCAATGACACAAACACACCTATTGGATGCACAAGATTGGTTAGAAACCCTAATTGGACAAGAATAAGCGTAGGGAAGACGAAAATGACCTAATTGTGCATCCAACTACACAAACACACCTATTGGATCCACAAGATTGGTTAGAAACCCAAATTCGACAAGAATAAGCCTAGGGAGGACGAAAATGACCTAATTGTTCATCCAATGACATAAACACACCTATTGGATGCAAGAGATTGGTTAGAAACCCTAGTTGGACAAGAATTAGCCAATGGAGGACGAAAATGACCTTAGTGTTCATCCAACGATACAAACACACCTATTGGATGCACAAGATTGGTTAGAAACCCTAATTCGACAAGAATAAGCGTAGGGAGGACAACAATGACCTAATTGTTCATCCAATGACACAAACACACCTATTGGATGCACATGATTGGTTAAAAACCCTAATTGGACAACAATAAGCCTAGGTAGTACGAAAATGACCTAATTATTCATCCAACGACACAAACACACCTATTGGATGCACAAGATTGGTTAGAAACCCTAATTCGACAAGAATAAGCCTAGGGAGGACGAAAATGACCTAATTGTTCATCCAATGACACAAACACACCTATTGGATGCACAAGATTGGTTAGAAACCCTAATTGAACAAGAAGAAGCCTAGGGACGACGAAAATGACCTAAATATTCATCCAATGACACAAACACACCTATTGTATGCACAAGATTAGTTAGAAACCCTAATTCGACAAGAATAAGCCTAGGGAGGACAAAAATGACCTAATTGTTCATCCAATGACACAAACACACCTATTGGATGCACAAGATTGGTTAAAAACCCTAATTGGACAAGAAGAAGCCTAGGGACGACGAAAATCACCTAATTGTTCATCCAATGACACAAACACACCTATTGGTACACAAGATTGGTTAGAAACCCTAATTGGACAAGAAGAATCCTAGGGACGACGAAAATGACCTAAATATTCATCCAATGACACAAACACACCTATTGTATGCACAAGATTAGTTAGAAACCCTAATTCGACAAGAATAAGCCTAGGGAGGACAAAAATGACCTAATTGTACATCCAACGACACAAACAGACCTATTGGATGCAACAGATTGGTTAGAAACCCTAATTGGACAAGAATAAGCCTAGGGACGACGAAAATGACCTAATTGTTCATCCAATGACACAAACACACCTATTGGATGCACAAGATTGGTTAAAAACCCTAATTGGACAAGAAGAAGCCTAGGGACGACGAAAATCACCTAATTGTTCATCCAATGACACAAACACACCTATTGGTACACAAGATTGGTTAGAAACCCTAATTGGACAAGAAGAATCCTAGGGACGACGAAAATGACCTAAATATTCATCCAATGACACAAACACACCTATTGTATGCACAAGATTAGTTAGAAACCCTAATTCGACAAGAATAAGCCTAGGGAGGACAAAAATGACCTAATTGTACATCCAACGACACAAACAGACCTATTGGATGCAACAGATTGGTTAGAAACCCTAATTGGACAAGAATAAGCCTAGGGACGACGAAAATGACCTAAATATTCATCCAATGACACAAACACACCTATTGTATGCACAAGATTAGTTAGAAACCCTAATTCGACAAGAATAAGCCTAGGGAGGACTAAAATGACCTAATTGTACATCCAACGACACAAACACACCTATTGGATGCACAAGATTGGTTAGAAACCCTAATTCGACAAGAATAAGCCTAGGGAGGACGAAAATGACCTAATTGTTCACCCAATGACACAAACACACCTATTGGATGCACAAGATTGGTTATAAACCCTAATTGGAAGAGAATACGCCTAGGGAAGTCGAAAATGACCTAAATGTTCATCCAATGATACAAACACACCTGTTGGATGCACAAGATTGGTTAGAAACCCTAATTGGACAAGAATAAGCCAAGGGAGGAGGAAAATGACCAAATTGTTCATCCAATGACACAAACACACCTATTGGATGCACAAGATTGGTTAGAAACCCTAATTGGACAAGAATAAGAGTAGGGAAGACGAAAATGACCTAATTGTGCATCCAACGACACAAACACACCTATTGGATCCACAAGATTGGTTAGAAACCCTAATTCGACAAGAATAAGCCTAGGGACGACGAAAATGACCTAATTGTTCATCCAATGACATAAACACACCTATTGGATGCACAAGATTGGTTAGAAACCCTAATTCGACAAGAATAAGCCTAGGGAGGACGAAAATGACCTGATTGATCATCCAATGACATAAACACACCTATTGGATGCAAGAGATTGGTTAGAAACCCTAGTTGGACAAGAATTAGCCAAGGGAGGACGAAAATGACCTTAATGTTCATCCAACGACACAAACACACCTATTGGATGCACAAGATTGATTAGAAACCCTAATTCGACAAGAATAAGCCTAGGGAGGACAAAAATGACCTAATTGTTCATCCTATGACACAAACAAACCTATTGGATGCAAAAGATTGGTTAAAAACCCTAATTCGACAAGAATAAGCCTAGGGAGGACAAAAATGACCTAATTGTTCATCCAATGACACAAACATACCTATTGGTACACAAGATTGGTTAGAAACCCTAATTGGACAAGAAGAAGCCTAGGGACGACGAAAATGACCTAAATATTCATCCAATGAGACAAACACACCTGTTGGATGCACAAGATTGGTTAAGAAACCCTAATTGGACAAGAATAAGCCTAGGGAGAAGGAAAATGACCTAATTGTTCATCCAATGACACAAACACACCTATTGGTACACAAGATTGGTTAGAAACCCTAATTGGACAAGAAGAAGCCTAGGGACGACGAAAATGACCTAAATATTCATCCAATGAGACAAACACACCTGTTGGATGCACAAGATTGGTTAAGAAACCCTAATTGGACAAGAATAAGCCAAGGGAGAAGGAAAATGACCTAATTGTTCATCCAATGACACAAACACACCTATTGGTACACAAGATTGGTTAGAAACCCTAATTGGACAAGAAGAAGCCTAGGGACGACGAAAATGACCTATATATTCATCCAATGACACAAACACACCTATTGTATGCACAAGATTAGTTAGAAACCCTAATTCGACAAAAATAAGCCTAGGGAGGACGAAAATGACCTTAATGTTCATCCAATGACGCAAACACACCTATTGGATGCACATGATTGGTTAAAAACCCTAATTGGACAAGAATAAGCCTAGGGTGTACGAAAATGACCTAATTACTCATCCAATGACACAAACACACCAATCGGATGCACAAGATTGGTTAGAAACCCTAATTCGACAAGAATAAGCCTAGGGAGGACGAAAATGACCTAATTGTTCATCCAATGACATAAACACACCTATTGGATGCAAGAGATTGGTTAGAAACCCTAGTTGGACAAGAATTAGCCAAGGGAGGACGAAAATGACCTTAATGTTCATCCAACGATACAAACACACCTATTGGATGCTCAAGATTGGTTAGAAACCCTAATTCGACAAGAATAAGCCTAGGGAGGACAAAAATGACCTAATTGTTCACCCAATGACACAAACACACCTATTGGATGCACAAGATTGGTTAGAAACCCTAATTGGACAAGAATACGCCTAGGGTGGTCGAAAATGACCTAAATGTTCAACCAACGGTACAAACACACCTATTGGATGCACAAGATTGGTTAGAAACCCTAATTCAACAAGAATAAGCCTAGGGAGGATGAAAATGACCTAATTTTTCGTCCAATGACATAAACACACCTATTGGATGCACAAGATTGGTTAGAAACCCTAATTCGACAAGAATAAGCCTAGGGAGGACGAAAATGACCTGATTGATCATCCAATGACATAAACACACCTATTGGATGCAAGAGATTGGTTAGAAACCCTAGTTGGACAAGAATTAGCCAAGGGAGGACGAAAATGACCTTAATGTTCATCCAACGACACAAACACACCTATTGGATGCTCAAGATTGGTTAGAAACCCTAATTCGACAAGAATAAGCCTAGGGAGGACAAAAATGACCTAATTGTTCACCCAATGACACAAACACACCTATTGGATGCACAAGATTGGTTAGAAACCCTAATTGGACGAGAATACGCCTAGGGAGGTCGAAAATGACCTAAATGTTCATCCAATGATACAAACACACCTGTTGGATGCACAAGATTGGTTAGAAACCCTAATTGGACAAGAATAAGCCAAGGTTGGAGGAAAATGACGTAATTGTTCATCCAATGACACAAACACACCTATTGGATGCACAAGATTGGTTAGAAACCCTAATTTGACAAGAATAAGCATAGGGAAGACGAAAATGACCTAATTGTGCATCCAACGACACAAACACACCTATTGGATGCACAAGATTGGTTAGAAACCCTAATTCGACAAGAATAAGTCTAGGGAGGACGAAAATGACCTAATTTTTCATCCAATGACATAAACACACCTATTGGATGCACAAGATTGGTTAGAAACCCTAATTCGACAAGAATAAGCCTAGGGAGGACGAAAATGACCTGATTGATCATCCAATGACATAAACACACCTATTGGATGCAAGAGATTGGTTAGAAACCCTAGTTGGACAAGAATAAGCCAAGGAAGGACGAAAATGACCTTAATGTTCATCCAACGATAGAAACATACCTATTGGATGCACAAGATTGGTTAGAAAGCCTAATTCGACAAGAAGAAGCCTAGGGAGGACGAAAATGACCTAATTGTTCATCCAATGACACAAACACACCTATTGGTACACAAGATTGGTTAGAAACCCTAATTGGACAAGAATAAGCCTAGGGACGACGAAAATGACCTAAATATTCATCCAATGACACAAACACACCTATTGTAAGCACAAGATTAGTTAGAAACCCTAATTCGACAAGAATAAGCCTAGGGATGACCAAAATGACCTAATTGTACATCCAATGACACAAACACACCTATTGTATGCACAAGATTAGTTAAAAAACCCTAATTCGACAAGAATAAGCCTAGGGAGGACAAAAATGACCTAATTGTACATCCAACGACACAAACACACCTATTGGATGCACAAGGTTGGTTAGAAACCCTAATTCGACAAGAATAAGCCTAGGGAGGACGAAAATGACCTAATTGTTCATCCAATGACATAAACACACCTATTGGATGCACAAGATTGGTTAGAAACCCTAATTGGACAAGAAGAAGCCTAGGGACGACGAAAATGACCTAAATATTCATCCAATGACACAAACACACCTATTGTATGCACAAGATTAGTTAGAAACCCTAATTCGACAAGAATAAGCCTAGGGAGGACGAAAATGACCTAATTGTTCATCCAATGACATAAACACACCTATTGGATGCACAAGATTGGTTAGAAACCCTAATTGGACAAGAAGAAGCCTAGGGACGACGAAAATGACCTAAATATTCATCCAATGACACAAACACACCTATTGTATGCACAAGATTAGTTAGAAACCCTAATTCGACAAGAATAAGCCTAGGGAGGACAAAAATGACCTAATTGTACATCCAACGACACAAACACACCTATTGGATGCACATGATTGGTTAAAAACCCTAATTGGACAAGAATAAGCCTAGGTAGTACGAAAATGACCTAATTATTCATCCAACGACACAAACACACCTATTGGATGCACAAGATTGGTTAGAAACCCTAATTGGACAAGAATAAGCCTAGGGACGACGAAAATGACCTAAATATTCATCCAATGACACAAACACACCTATTGTATGCACAAGATTAGTTAGAAACCCTAATTCGACAAGAATAAGCCTAGGGAGGACAAAAATGACCTAATTGTACATCCAACGACACAAACACACCTATTGGATGCACAAGATTGGTTAGAAACCCTAATTGGACAAGAATAAGCCTAGGGAGGACGAAAATGACCTAATTGTTCATCCAATGACACAAACACACCTATTGGATGCACAAGATTGGTAAGAAACCATAATTGGACAAGAATAGGCCTAGGGAGGTCGAAAATGACCTAAATGTTCATCCAATTACACAAACACAACTATTGGATGCACAAGATTGGTTAGAAACCCTAATTGGACAAGAATAAGCCTAGGGAAGTCGAAAATGACCTAAATGTTCATCCAATGACACAAACACAAGTATTGGATGCACAAGATTGGTTAGAAACCCTAATTGGACAAGAATAAGCCTAGGGAGGTCGAAAATGACCTAAATGTTCATCCAATGACACAAACACACCTATTGGATGCACAAGATTGGTTAGAAACCCTAATTGGACAAGAATATGCCAAGGGAGGACGAAAATGACCTAATTGTTCATCCAATGACACAAACACACCTATTGGATGCACAAGATTGGTTAGAAACCCTAATTGGACAAGAAGAAACCTAGGGACGACGAAAATGACCTAAATGTTCATCCAATGACACAAACACACCTATTGGATGCACAAGATTGGTTAGAAACCCTAATTGGACAAGAATAAGCGTAGGGAAGACGAAAATGACCTAATTGTGCATCCAACTACACAAACACACCTATTGGATCCACAAGATTGGTTAGAAACCCAAATTCGACAAGAATAAGCCTAGGGAGGACAAAAATGACCTAATTGTTCATCCAATGACATAAACACACCTATTGGATGCAAGAGATTGGTTAGAAACCCTAGTTGGACAAGAATTAGCCAAGGGAGGACGAAAATGACCTTAGTGTTCATCCAACGATACAAACACACCTATTGGATGCACAAGATTGGTTAAAAACCCTAATTCGACAAGAAGAAGCCTAGGGACGACGAAAATGACCTAATTGTTCATCCAATGACACAAACACACCTATTGGTACACAAGATTGGTTAGAAACCCTAATTGGACAAGAAGAAGCCTTGGGACGACGAAAATAACCTAAATATTCATCCAATGACACAAACACACCTATTGTATGCACAAGATAGTTAGAAACCCTAATTCGACAAGAATAAGCCTAGGGAGGACAAAAATGACCTAATTGTACATCCAACGACACAAACACACCTATTGGATGCACAAGATAGGTTAAAAACCCTAATTCGACAAGAATAAGGCTAGGGAGGACAAAAATGACCTAATTGTTCATGCAATGACACAAACACACCTATTGGATGCACAAGATTGGTTAAGAACCCTAATACGACAAGAAGAAGCCTAGGGACGACGAAAATGACCTAATTGTTCATCCAATGACACAAACACACCTATTGGTACACAAGATTGTTAGAAACCCTAATTGGAGAAGAAGAAGCCTAGGGACGACGAAAATGACCTAAATATTCATCCAATGACACAAACACACCTATTGTATGCACAAGATTAGTTAGAAACCGTAATTCGACAAGAATAAGCCTAGGGAGGACAAAAATGACCTAATTGTACATCCAACGACACAAACACACCTATTGGATGCACAAGATTGGTTAGAAACCCTAATTCGACAACAATAAGCCTAGGGACGACGAAAATGACCTAATTGTTCAACCAATGACATAAACACACCTATTGGATGCACAAGATTGGTTAGAAACCCTAATTCGACAAGAATAAGCCTATGGAGGACGAAAATGACCTAATTGTTCATCCAATGACATAAACACACCTATTGGATGCTAGAGATTGGTTAGAAACCCTAATTCGACAAGAAGAAGCCTAGGGACGACGAAAATGACCTAAATATTCATCCATTGACACAAACACACCTATTGTATGCACAAGATTAGTTAGAAACCGTAATTCGACAAGAATAAGCCTAGGGAGGACAAAAATGACCTAATTGTTCATCCAACGACACAAACACACCTATTGGATGCACAAGATTGGTTAAAAACCCTAATTCGACAAGAAGAAGCCTAGGGACGAGGAAAATGACCTAATTGTTCATCCAATGAGACAAACACACCTGTTGGATGCACAAGATTGGTTAGAAACCCTAATTGGACAAGAATAAGCCAAGGGAGGAGGAAAATGACCTAATTGTTCATCCAATGACACAAACACACCTATTGGTACACAAGATTGGTTAGAAACCCTAATTGGACAAGAAGAAACCTAGGGACGACGAAAATTACCTAAATATTCATCCAATGACACAAACACACCTATTGGATGCACAAGATTGGTTAGAAACCTTAATTGGAAGAGAATACGCCTAGGGAGGTCGAAAATGACCTAAATGTTCATCCAATGATACAAACACACCTGTTGGATGCACAAGATTGGTTAGAAACCCTAATTGGACAAGAATAAGCCAAGGGAGGAGGAAAATGACCTAATTGTTCATCCAATGACACAAACACACCTATTGGATGCACAAGATTGGTTAGAAACCCTAATTGGACAAGAATAAGCGTAGGGAAGACGAAAATGACCTAATTGTGCATCCAACGACACAAACACACCTATTGGATCCACAAGATTGGTTAGAAACCCAAATTCGACAAGAATAAGCCTAGGGAGGACGAAAATGACCTTATTGTTCATCCAATGACATAAACACACCTATTGGATGCAAGAGATTGGTTAGAAACCCTAGTTGGACAAGAATTAGCCAAGGGAGGACGAAAATGACCTTAGTGTTCATCCAACGATACAAACACACCTATTGGATGCACAAGATTGGTTAGAAACCCTAATTCGACAAAAATAAGCCTAGGGAGGACAAAAAAAAAACCTAATTGTTCATCCAATGAGACAAACACACCTATTGGTACACAAGATTGGTTAGAAACCCTAATTGGACAAGAAGAAGCCTAGGGACGACGAAAATGACCTAAATATTCATCCAATGACACAAACACACCTATTGTATGCACAAGATTAGTTAGAAACCCTAATTCGACAAAAATAAGCCTAGGGAGGACGAAAATGACCTTAATGTTCATCCAATGATACAAACACACCTATTGGATGCACATGATTGGTTAAAAACCCTAATTGGACAAGAATAAGCCTAGGGAGTACGAAAATGACCTAATTCTTCATCCAATGACACAAACACACCAATCGGATGCACAAGATTGGTTAGAAACCCTAATTCGACAAGAATAAGCCTAGGGAGGACGAAAATGACCTAATTGTTCATCCAATGACATAAACACACCTATTGGATGCAAGAGATTGGTTAGAAACCCTAGTTGGACAAGAATTAGCCAAGGGAGGACGAAAATGACCTTAATGTTCATCCAACGATACAATCACACCTATTGGATGCTCAAGATTGGTTAGATACCCTAATTCGACAAGAATAAGCCTAGGGACGACGATAATGACCTAATTGTTCATCCAATGACACAAACACACCTATTGGTACACAAGATTGGTTAGAAACCCTAATTGGACAAGAATAAGCCAAGGGAGGACGAAAATGACCTAATTCTTCATCCAATGACACAAACACACCTATTGGATGCACAAGATTGGTTAGAAACCCTAATTCGACAAGAAGAAACCTAGGGAGGAGGAAAATGACCTAATTGTTCATCCAATGACACAAACACACCTATTGGTACACAAGATTGGTTAGAAACCCTAATTGGACAAGAAGAAACCTAGGGACGACGAAAATTACCTAAATATTCATCCAATGACACAAACACACCTATTGGATGCACAAGATTGGTTAGAAACCCTAATTGGACGAGAATACGCCTAGGGAGGTCGAAAATGACCTAAATGTTCATCCAATGATACAAACACACCTGTTGGATGCACAAGATTGGTTAGAAACCCTAATTGGACAAGAATAAGCCAAGGGAGGAGGAAAATGACCTAATTGTTCATCCAATGACACAAACACACCTATTGGATGCACAAGATTGGTTAGAAACCCTAATTGGACAAGAATAAGCGTAGGGAAGACGAAAATGACCTAATTGTGCATCCAACGACACAAACACACCTATTGGATCCACAAGATTGGTTAGAAACCCAAATTCGACAAGAATAAGCCTAGGGAGGACGAAAATGACCTTATTGTTCATCCAATGACATAAACACACCTATTGGATGCAAGAGATTGGTTAGAAACCCTAGTTGGACAAGAATTAGCCAAGGGAGGACGAAAATGACCTTAGTGTTCATCCAACGATACAAACACACCTATTGGATGCACAAGATTGGTTAGAAACCCTAATTCGACAAAAATAAGCCTAGGGAGGACAAAAAAAAAACCTAATTGTTCATCCAATGAGACAAACACACCTATTGGTACACAAGATTGGTTAGAAACCCTAATTGGACAAGAAGAAGCCTAGGGACGACGAAAATGACCTAAATATTCATCCAATGACACAAACACACCTATTGTATGCACAAGATTAGTTAGAAACCCTAATTCGACAAAAATAAGCCTAGGGAGGACGAAAATGACCTTAATGTTCATCCAATGATACAAACACACCTATTGGATGCACATGATTGGTTAAAAACCCTAATTGGACAAGAATAAGCCTAGGGAGTACGAAAATGACCTAATTCTTCATCCAATGACACAAACACACCAATCGGATGCACAAGATTGGTTAGAAACCCTAATTCGACAAGAATAAGCCTAGGGAGGACGAAAATGACCTAATTGTTCATCCAATGACATAAACACACCTATTGGATGCAAGAGATTGGTTAGAAACCCTAGTTGGACAAGAATTAGCCAAGGGAGGACGAAAATGACCTTAATGTTCATCCAACGATACAATCACACCTATTGGATGCTCAAGATTGGTTAGATACCCTAATTCGACAAGAATAAGCCTAGGGACGACGATAATGACCTAATTGTTCATCCAATGACACAAACACACCTATTGGTACACAAGATTGGTTAGAAACCCTAATTGGACAAGAATAAGCCAAGGGAGGACGAAAATGACCTAATTCTTCATCCAATGACACAAACACACCTATTGGATGCACAAGATTGGTTAGAAACCCTAATTCGACAAGAAGAAGCCTAGGGACCACGAAAATAACCTAATTGTTCATCCAATGACACAAACACACCTATTGGTACACAAGATTGGTTAGAAACCCTAATTGGACAAGAATAAGCCTAGGGAGGACGAAAATGACCTAATTGTTCATCCAATGACATAAACACACTTATTGGATGCAAGAGATTGGTTAGAAACCCTAGTTGGACAAGAATTAGCCAAGGGAGGACGAAAATGACCTTAATGTTCATCCAACGATACAAACACACCTATTGGATGCACAAGATTGGTTAGAAACCCTAATTCGACAAGAATAAGCCTAGGGAGGACGAAAATGACCTAATTGTTCATCCAATGACACAAACACACCTATTGGATGCACAAGATTGGTTAGAAACCCTAATTGAACAAGAAGAAGCCTAGGGACGACGAAAATGACCTAAATATTCATCCAATGACACAAACACACCTATTGTATGCACAAGATTAGTTAGAAACCATAATTCGACAAGAATAAGCCTAGGGAGGACAAAAATGACCTAATTGTACATCCAACGACACAAACACACCTATTGGATGCACAAGATTGGTTAGAAACCCTAATTCGACAAGAATAAGCCTAGGGAGGACAAAAATGACCTAATTGTTCATTCAACGACACAAACACACCTATTGGATGCACAAGATTGGTTAAAAACCCTAATTCGACAAGAAGAAGCCTAGGGACGAGGAAAATGACCTAATTGTTCATCCAATGAGACAAACACACCTGTTGGATGCACAAGATTGGTTAGAAACCCTAATTGGACAAGAATAAGCCAAGGGAGGAGGAAAATGACCTAATTGTTCATCCAATGACACAAACACACCTATTGGATGCACAAGATTGGTTAGAAACCCTAATTGGACAAGAATAAGCGTAGGGAAGACGAAAATGACCTAATTGTGCATCCAACGACACAAACACACCTATTGGATCCACAAGATTGGTTAGAAACCCAAATTCGACAAGAATAAGCCTAGGGAGGACGAAAATGACCTAATTGTTCATCCAATGACATAAACACACCTATTGGATGCAAGAGATTGGTTAGAAACCCTAGTTGGACAAGAATTAGCCAAGGGAGGACGAAAATGACCTTAGTGTTCATCCAACGATACAAACACACCTATTGGATGCACAAGATTGGTTAGAAACCCTAATTCGACAAGAATAAGCGTAGGGAGGACAAAAATGACCTAATTGTTCATCCAATGACACAAACACACCTATTGGATGCACAAGATTGGTTAGAAACCCTAATTGGACAAGAATAAGCGTAGGGAAGACGAAAATGACCTAATTGTGCATCCAACTACACAAACACACCTATTGGATCCACAAGATTGGTTAGAAACCCAAATTCGACAAGAATAAGCCTAGGGAGGACGAAAATGACCTAATTGTTCATCCAATGACATAAACACACCTATTGGATGCAAGAGATTGGTTAGAAACCCTAGTTGGACAAGAATTAGCCAAGGGAGGACGAAAATGACCTAAATGTTCATCCAACGATACAAACACACCTATTGGATGCTCAAGATTGGTTAGAAACCCTAATTCGACAAGAATAAGCCTAGGGAGGACAAAAATGACCTAATTGTTCACCCAATGACACAAACACACCTATTGGATGCACAAGATTGGTTAGAAACCCTAATTGGACAAGAATACGCCTAGGGTGGTCGAAAATGACCTAAATGTTCAACCAACGATACAAACACACCTATTGGATGCACAAGATTGGTTAGAAACCCTAATTCAACAAGAATAAGCCTAGGGAGGATGAAAATGACCTAATTGTTCGTCGAATGACATAAACACACCTATTGGATGCACAAGATTGGTTAGAAACCCTAATTCGACAAGAATAAGCCTAGGGAGGACGAAAATGACCTGATTGATCATCCAATGACATAAACACACCTATTGGATGCAAGAGATTGGTTAGAAACCCTAGTTGGACAAGAATTAGCCAAGGGAGGACGAAAATGACCTTAATGTTCATCCAACGATACAAACACACCTATTGGATGCTCAAGATTGGTTAGAAACCCTAATTCGACAAGAATAAGCCTAGGGAGGACAAAAATCACCTAATTGTTCACCCAATGACACAAACACACCTATTGGATGCACAAGATTGGTTAGAAACCCAAATTGGAAGAGAATACGCCTAGGGAGGTCGAAAATGACCTAAATGTTCATCCAATGATACAAACACACCTGTTGGATGCACAAGATTGGTTAGAAACCCTAATTGGACAAGAATAAGCCAAGGTTGGAGGAAAATGACGTAATTGTTCATCCAATGACACAAACACACCTATTGGATGCACAAGATTGGTTAGAAACCCTAATTGGACAAGAATAAGCATAGGGAAGACGAAAATGACCTAATTGTGCATCCAACGACACAAACACACCTATTGGATGCACAAGATTGGTTAGAAACCCTAATTCGACAAGAATAAGCCTAGGGAGGACGAAAATGACCTAATTGTTCATCCAATGACATAAACACACCTATTGGATGCACAAGATTGGTTAGAAACCCTAATTCGACAAGAATAAGCCTAGGGAGGACGACAATGACCTGATTGATCATCCAATGACATAAACACACCTATTGGATGCAAGAGATTGGTTAGAAACCCTAGTTGGACAAGAATTAGCCAAGGGAGGACGAAAATAACCTTAATGTTCATCCAACGATACAAACATACCTATTGGATGCACAAGATTGGTTAGAAACCCTAATTCGACAAGAATAAGCCTAGGGAGGACAAAAATGACGTAATTGTTCATCCAATGACACAAACACACCTATTGGATGCACAAGATTGGTTAGAAACCCTAATTCGACAAGAATAAGCCTAGGGAGGACGAAAATGACCTAATTGTTCATCCAATGACATAAACACACCTATTGGATGCACAAGATTGGTTAGAAACCCTAATTCGACAAGAATAAGCCTAGGGAGGACAAAAATGACCTAATTGTTCATCCAATGACATAAACACACCTATTGGATGCAAGAGATTGGTTAGAAACCCTAGTTGGACAAGAATTAGCCAAGGGAGGACGAAAATGACCTTAATGTTCATCCAACGATACAATCACACCTATTGGATGCTCAAGATTGGTTAGATACCCTAATTCGACAAGAATAAGCCTAGGGACGACGATAATGACCTAATTGTTCATCCAATGACACAAACACACCTATTGGTACACAAGATTGGTTAGAAACCCTAATTGGACAAGAATAAGCCAACGGAGGACGAAAATGACCTAATTCTTCATCCAATGACACAAACACACCTATTGGATGCACAAGATTGGTTAGAAACCCTAATTCGACAAGAAGAAACCTAGGGAGGAGGAAAATGACCTAATTGTTCATCCAATGACACAAACACACCTATTGGTACACAAGATTGGTTAGAAACCCTAATTGGACAAGAAGAAACCTAGGGACGACGAAAATTACCTAAATATTCATCCAATGACACAAACACACCTATTGGATGCACAAGATTGGTTAGAAACCCTAATTGGACGAGAATACGCCTAGGGAGGTCGAAAATGACCTAAATGTTCATCCAATGATACAAACACACCTGTTGGATGCACAAGATTGGTTAGAAACCCTAATTGGACAAGAATAGGCCAAGGGAGGAGGAAAATGACCTAATTGTTCATCCAATGACACAAACACACCTATTGGATGCACAAGATTGGTTAGAAACCCTAATTGGACAAGAATAAGCGTAGGGAAGACGAAAATGACCTAATTGTGCATCCAACGACACAAACACACCTATTGGATCCACAAGATTGGTTAGAAACCCAAATTCGACAAGAATAAGCCTAGGGAGGACGAAAATGACCTTATTGTTCATCCAATGACATAAACACACCTATTGGATGCAAGAGATTGGTTAGAAACCCTAGTTGGACAAGAATTAGCCAAGGGAGGACGAAAATGACCTTAGTGTTCATCCAACGATACAAACACACCTATTGGATGCACAAGATTGGTTAGAAACCCTAATTCGACAAAAATAAGCCTAGGGAGGACAAAAAAAAAACCTAATTGTTCATCCAATGAGACAAACACACCTATTGGTACACAAGATTGGTTAGAAACCCTAATTGGACAAGAAGAAGCCTAGGGACGACGAAAATGACCTAAATATTCATCCAATGACATAAACACACCTATTGTATGCACAAGATTAGTTAGAAACCCTAATTCGACAAGAATAAGCCTAGGGAGGACAAAAATGACCTAATTGTACATCCAACGACACAAACACACCTATTGGATGCACAAGATTGGTTAGAAACCCTAATTCGACAAGAATAAGCCTAGGGAGGACAAAAATGACCTAATTGTTCATCCAATGACACAAACACACCTATTGGATGCACAAGATTGGTTAAAAACCCTAATTCGACAAGAAGAAGCCTAGGAACGACGAAAATGACCTAATTGTTCATCCAATGACACAAACACACCTATTGGTACACAAGATTGGTTAGAAACCCTAATTGGACAAGAAGAAGCCTAGGGAGGACGAAAATGACCTAAATATTCATCCAATGACACAAACACACCTATTGTATGCACAAGATTAGTTAGAAACCATAATTCGACAAGAATAAGCCTAGGGAGGACAAAAATGACCTAATTGTACATCCAACGACACAAACACACCTATTGGATGCACAAGATTGGTTAGAAACCCTAATTCGACAAGAATAAGCCTAGGGAGGACGAAAATGACCTAATTGTTCATCCAATGACATAAACACACGTATTGGATGCACAAGATTGGTTAGAAACCCTAATTCGACAAGAATAAGCCTAGGCAGGACGAAAATGACCTAATTGTTTATCCAATGACATAAACACACCTATTGGATGCAAGAGATTGGTTAGAAACCCTAATTCGACAAGAATAAGCCTAGGGAGGACGAAAATGACCTAATTGTTCATCTAATGACACAAACACACCTATTGGATGCACAAGATTGGTCAGAAACCCTAATTCGACAAGAATAAGCCTAGGGAGGACGAAAATGACCTAATTGTTCATCCAATGACATAAACACAACTATTGGATGCACAAGATTGGTTAGAAACCCTAATTCGACAAGAATAAGCCTAGGGAGGACGAAAATGACCTAATTGTTCATCCAATGACATAAACACACCTATTGGATGCACAAGATTGGTTAGAAACCCTAATTCGACAAGAATAAGCCTAGGGAGGACGAAAATGACCTAATTGTTCATCCAATGACACAAACACACCAATCGGATGCACATGATTGGTTAAACACCCTAATTGGACAAGAAGAAGCCTAGGGACGACGAAAATGACCTAAATATTCATCCAATGACACAAACACACCTATTGTATGCACAAGATTAGTTAGAAACCCTAATTCGACAAGAATAAGCCTAGGGAGGACGAAAATGACCTAATTGTACATCCAACGACACAAACACACCTATTGGATGCACAAGGTTGGTTAGAAACCCTAATTCGACAAGAATAAGCCTAGGGAGGACGAAAATGACCTAATTGTTCATCCAATGACACAAACACACCTATTGGATGCACAAGATTGGTTAGAAACCCTAATTCGACAAGAATAAGCCTAGGGAGGACGAAAATGACCTAATTGTTCATCCAATGACATAAACACACGTATTGGATGCACAAGATTGGTTAGAAACCCTAATTCGACAAGAATAAGCCTAGGGAGGACGAAAATGACCTAATTGTTTATCCAATGACATAAACACACCTATTGGATGCAAGAGATTGGTTAGAAACCCTAATTCGACAAGAATAAGCCTAGGGAGGACGAAAATGACCTAATTGTTCATCCAATGACACAAACACACCAATCGGATGCACAAGATTGGTTAGAAACCCTAATTCGACAAGAAGAAGCCTAGGGACGAGGAAAATGACCTAATTGTTCATCCAATGACACAAACACACCTATTGGTACACAAGATTGGTTAGAAACCCTAATTCGACAAGAATAAGCCTAGGGAGGACGAAAATGACCTAATTGTTCATCCAATGACATAAACACACGTATTGGATGCACAAGATTGGTTAGAAACCCTAATTCGACAAGAATAAGCCTAGGGAGGACGAAAATGACCTAATTGTTTATCCAATGACATAAACACACCTATTGGATGCAAGAGATTGGTTAGAAACCCTAATTCCACAAGAATAAGCCTAGGGAGGACGAAAATGACCTAATTGTTCATCCAATGACACAAACACACCTATTGGATGCACAAGATTGGTTAGAAACCCTAATTGGACAAGAATAAGCCAAGGGAGGACGAAAATGACCTTAATGTTCATCCAATGACACAAGCACACCTATTGGATGCACATGATTGGTTAAAAACCCTAATTGGACAAGAATAAGCCTAGGTAGTACGAAAATGACCTAATTATTCATCCAACGACACAAACACACCTATTGGATGCACAAGATTGGTTAGAAACCCTAATTGGACAAGAATAAGCCTAGGGACGACGAAAATGACCTAAATATTCATCCAATGACACAAACACACCTATTGTATGCACAAGATTAGTTAGAAACCCTAATTCGACAAGAATAAGCTTAGGGAGGACAAAAATGACCTAATTGTACATCCAACGACACAAACACACCTATTGGATGCACAAGATTGGTTAGAAACCCTAATTCGACAAGAATAAGCCTAGGGAGAACGAAAATGACCTAATTGTTCATCCAACGACACAAACACACCTATTGGATGCACATGATTGGTTAAAAACCCTAATTGGACAAGAATAAGCCTAGGTAGTACGAAAATGACCTAATTATTCATCCAATGACACAAACACACCAATCGGATGCACAAGATATGTTAGAAACCCTAATTCGACAAGAAGAAGCCTAGGGACGAGGAAAATGACCTAATTGTTCATCCAATGACACAAACACACCTATTGGTACACAAGATTGGTTAGAAACCCTAATTCGACAAGAATAAGCCTAGGGAGGACGAAAATGACCTAATTGTTCATCCAATGACATAAACACACGTATTGGATGCACAAGATTGGTTAGAAACCCTAATTCGACAAGAATAAGCCTAGGGAGGACAAAAATGACCTAATTGTTCACTCAATGACACAAACACACCTATTGGATGCACAAGATTGGTTAGAAACCCTAATTCGATTATAAGAAGCCTAGGGAGGACGAAAATGACCTAATTATTCATCCAATGACACAAACACACCAATTGGATGCACAAGATTAGTTAGAAACCCTAATTGGACAAGAATAAGCCAAGAATAAGCATAGGGAAGACGAAAATGACCTAATTGTTCATGTAATGACACAAACACACCAATTGGATGCACAAGATTGGTTAGAAACCCTAATTGGTAGAGAATACGCCTAGGGAGGTCGAAAACGACCTAAATTTTCATCCAATGATACAAACACACTTGTTGGATGCACAAGATTAGTTAGAAAACCTAATTGGACATGAATAAGCATAAGGAAGACGAAATTGACCTAATTGTTCATCCAATGACACAAACACACCTATTGGATGCACAAGATTGGTTAGAAACCCTAATTCGACAAGAATAAGCCAAGGGAGGACGAAAATGACCTAATTGTTCATCCAATGACACAAACACACCTATTGGATGCACAAGATTGGTTAGAAACCCTAATTGGACAAGAATAAGCCAAGGGAGGACGAAAATGACCTTAATGTTCATCCAATGACACAAGCACACCTATTGGATGCACATGATTGGTTAAAAACCCTAATTGGACAAGAATAAGCCTAGGTAGGACGAAAATGACCTAATTATTCATCCAACGACACAAACACACCTATTGGATGCACAAGATTGGTTAGAAACCCTAATTCGACAAGAATAAGCCTAGGGAGGACGAAAATGACCTAATTGTTCATCCAATGACACAAACACACCTATTGGATGCACAAGATTGGTTAGAAACCCTAATTCGACAAGAATAAGCCTAGGGAGGACGAAAATGACCTAATTGTTTATCCAATGACATAAACACACCTATTGGATGCAAGAGATTGGTTAGAAACCCTAATTCGACAAGAATAAGCCTAGGGAGGACGAAAATGACCTAATTGTTCATCTAATGACACAAACACACCTATTGGATGCACAAGATTGGTTAGAAACCCTAATTCGACAAGAATAAGCCTAGGGAGGACGAAAATGACCTAATTGTTCATCCAATGACATAAACACACCTATTGGATGCACAAGATTGGTTAGAAACCCTAATTCGACAAGAATAAGCCTAGGGAGGACGAAAATGACCTAATTGTTCATCCAATGACAGAAACACACCTATTGGATGCAAGGGATTGGTTAGAAACCCTAATTCGACAAGAATAAGCCTAGGGAGGACGAAAATGACCTAATTGTTCATCCAACGACACAAACACACCTATTGGATGCACAAGATTGGTTAGAAACCCTAATTCGACAAGAATAAGCCTAGGGAGGACGAAAATGACCTAATTGTTCATCCAATGACAGAAACACACCTATTGGATGCTCAAGATTGGTTAGAAACCCTAATTCGATAAGAAGAAGCCTAGGGACGAGGAAAATGACCTAATTGTTCATCCAATGATACAAACACACCTGTTGGATGCACAAGATTGGTTAGAAACCCTAATTGGACAAGAATAAGCCAAGGGAGGAGGAAAATGACCTAATTGTTCATCCAATGACACAAACACACCTATTGGTACACAAGATTGGTTAAAAACCCTAATTGGACAAGAAGAAGCCTAGGGACGACGAAAATGACCTAATTGTTCATCCAATGACACAAACACACCTATTGGTACACAAGATTGGTTAGAAACCCTAATTGGACAAGAAGAAGCCTAGGGACGACGAAAATGACCTAAATATTCATCCAACGACACAAACACACCTATTGGATGCACAAGATTGGTTAGAAACCCTAATTCGACAAGAATAAGCCAAGGGAGGACGAAAATGCCCTAATTGTTCATCCAATGACACAAACACACCTATTGGATGCACAAGATTGGTTAGAAACCCTAATTGGACAAGAAGAAGCCTAGGGACGACGAAAATGACCTAAATATTCATCCAATGACACAAACACACCTATTGTATGCACAAGATTAGTTAGAAACCCTAATTCGACAAGAATAAGCCTAGGAAGGACAAAAATGACCTAATTGTACATCCAACGACACAAACACACCTATTGGATGCACAAGATTGGTTAGAAACCCTAATTCGACAAGAATAAGCCTAGGGAGGACGAAAATGACCTAATTGTTCATCCAATGACATAAACACACTTATTGGATGCTCAAGATTGGTTAGAAACCCTAATTCGACAAGAATAAGTCTAGGGAGGACGAAAATGACCTAATTTATCATCCAATGACACAAACACACCTATTGGATGCACAAGATTGGTTAGAAACCCTAATTCGACAAGAATAAGCCTAGGGAGGACGAAAATGAACTAATTGTTCATCCAATGACACAAACACACCTATTGGATGCACAAGATTGGTTAGAAACCCTAATTGGACAAGAAGAAGCCTAGGGACGACGAAAATGACCTAAATATTCATCCAATGACACAAACACACCTATTGTATGCACAAGATTAGTTAGAAACCCTAATTCGACAAGAATAAGCCTAGGGAGGACAAAAATGACCTAATTGTACATCCAACGACACAAACACACCTATTGGATGCACAAGGTTGGTTAGAAACCCTAATTCGACAAGAATAAGCCTAGGGAGGACGAAAATGACCTAATTGTTCATCCAATGACACAAACACACCTATTGGATGCACATGATTGGTTAAAAACCCTAATTGGACAAGAATAAGCCTAGGTAGTACGAAAATGACCTAATTATTCATCCAATGACACAAACACACCAATCGGATGCACAAGATTGGTTAGAAACCCTAATTGGAAGAGAATACACCTAGGGAGGTCGAAAATGACCTACATGTTCATCCAATGATACAAACACACCTGTTGGATGCACAAGATTGGTTAGAAACCCTAATAGGACAAGAATAACCCAAGGGAGGAGGAAAATGACCTAATTGTTCATCCAATGACACCAACACACCTATTGGATGCACAAGATTGGTTAGAAACCCTAATTGGACAAGAATAAGCCTAGGGAGGACGAAAATGACCTAATTGTTCATCCAATGACACAAACACACCTATTGGATGCACAAGATTGGTTAGAAACCATAATTGGACAAGAATAGGCCTAGGGAGGTCTAAAATAACCTAAATGTTCATCCAATTACACAAACACAAGTATTGGATGCACAAGATTGGTTAGAAACCCTAATTGGACAAGAATAAGACTAGGGAAGTCGAAAATGACCTAAATGTTCATCCAATGATACAAACACAAGTATTGGATGCACAAGATTGGTTAGAAACCCTAATTGGACAAGAATAAGCCCTGGGAGGTCGAAAATGACCTAAATGTTCATCTAATTAAACAAACACACCAATTGGACGCACAAGATTTGTTAGAAACCGTAATTGGACAAGAATAAGCCTAGGGAGGACGAAAATGACCTAATTGTTCATCCAATGACACAAACACACCTATTGGATGCACAAGATTGGTTAGAAACCCTAATTGGACAAGAATAAGCCTAGGGAGGACGAAAATGACCTAATTATTCATCCAATGACACAAACACACCAATTGGATGCACAAGATTGGTTAGAAACCCTAATTGGAAGAGAATACGCCTAGGGAGGTCGAAAATGACCTACATGTTCATCCAATGATACAAACACACATGTTGGATGCACAAGATTGGTTAGCAACCCTAATAGGACAAGAATAAGCCAAGGGAGGAGGAAAGTGACCTAATTGTTCATCCAATGACACAAACACACCTATTGAATGCACAAGATTGGTTAGAAACCCTAATAGGACAAGAATAAGCCAAAGGAGGAGGAAAATGACCTAATTGTTCATCCAATGACACAACACACCTATTGGATGCACAAGATTAGTTAGAAAACCTAATTGGACATGAATAAGCATAAGGAAGACGAAATTGACCTAATTGTTCATCCAATGACACAAACACACCTATTGGATGCACAACATTGGTTAGAAACCCTAATTCGACAAGAAGAAGCCTAGGGACGACGAAAATGACCTAATTGTTCATCCAATGACACAAACACACCTATTGGTACACAAGATTGGTTAGAAACCCTAATCGGACAAGAATAAGCCTAGGGACGACGAAAATGACCTAAATATTCATCCAATGACACAAACACACCTATTGTATGCACAAGATTAGTTAGAAACCCTAATTCGACAAGAATAAGCCTAGGGAGGACGAAAATGACCTAATTGTACATCCAACGACACAAACACACCTATTGGATGCACAAGATTGGTTAGAAACCCTAATTCGACAAGAATAAGCCTAGGGAGGACGAAAATGACCTAATTGTTCATCCAACGACACAAACACACCTATTGGATGCACATGATTGGTTAGAAACCCTAATTAGACAAGAAGAAGCCTAGGGACGACGAAAATGACCTAAATATTCATCCAATGACACAAACACACCTATTGTATGCACAAGATTAGTTAGAAACCCTAATTCGACAAGAATAAGCCTAGGGAGGACAAAAATGACCTAATTGTACATCCAACGACACAAACACACCTATTGGATGCACAAGATTGGTTAGAAACCCTAATTGGACAAGAATAAGCCAAGGGACGACGAAAATGACCTGATTGTTCATCCAATGACACAAACACACCTATTGATACACAAGATTGGTTAGAAACCCTAATTGGACAAGAATAAGCCTAGGGATGACGAAAATGACCTAAATGTACATCCAAGGACACAAACTCACCTATTGGTACACAAGATTGGATAGAAACCCTAATTGGACAAGAAGAAGCCTAGGGACGACGAAAATGACCTAAATATTCATCCAATGACACAAACACACCTATTGTATGCACAAGATTAGTTAGAAACCCTAATTCGACAAGAATAAGCCTAGGGAGGACAAAAATGACCTAATTGTACATCCAACGACACAAACACACCTATTGGATGCACAAGATTGGTTAGAAACCCTAATTCGACAAGAATAAGCCTAGGGAGGATGAAAATGGCCTAATTGTTCATCCAATGACACAAACACACCTATTGGATGCACAAGATTGGTTAGAAACCCTAATTCGACAAGAATAAGCCAAGGGATGACGAAAATGACCTTAATGTTCATCCAATGACACAAACACACCTATTGGTACACATGATTGGTTAAAAACCCTAATTGGACAAGAATAAGCCTAGGGATGACGAAAATGACCTAAATGTACATCCAAGGACACAAACACACCTATTGTATGCACAAGATTGGTTAGAAACCCTAATTCGACAAGAATAAGCCTAGGGAGGACAAAAATGACCTAATTATACATCGAACGATACAAACACACCTATTGGATGCACAAGATTGGTTAGAAACCCTAATTCGACAAGAATAAGCCTAGGGAGGACGAAAATGACCTCAATGTTCATCCAATGACACAAACACACCTATTGGATGCACATGATTGGTTAAAAACCCTAATTGGACAAGAATAAGCCTAGGGAGTACGAAAATGACCTAATTATTCATCCAATGACACAAACACACCAATCGGATGCACAAGATTGGTTAGAAACCCTAATTCGACAAGAAGAAGCCTAGGGACGAGGAAAATGACCTAATTGTTCATCCAATGACACAAACACACCTATTGGTACACAAGATTGGTTAGAAACCCTAATTCGACAAGAATAAGCCTAGGGAGGACGAAAATGACCTAATTGTACATCCAACGACACAAACACACCTATTGGATGCACAAGATTGGTTAGAAACCCTAATTCGACAAGAATAAGCCTAGGGAGAACGAAAATGACCTAATTGTTCATCCAACGACACAAACACACCTATTGGATGCACATGATTGGTTAAAAACCCTAATTGGACAAGAATAAGCCTAGGTAGTACGAAAATGACCTAATTATTCATCCAATGACACAAACACACCAATCGGATGCACAAGATTGGTTAGAAACCCTAATTCGACAAGAAGAAGCCTAGGGACGAGGAAAATGACCTAATTGTTCATCCAAAGACACAAACACACCTATTGGTACACAAGATTGGTTAGAAACCCTAATTGGACAAGAATAAGCCTAGGGAGGACAAAAATGACCTAATTGTACATCCAACGACACAAACACACCTATTGGATGCACAAGATTGGTTAGAAACCCTAATTCGACAAGAATAGGCCTAGGGAGGACGAAAATGACCTAATTGTTCATCCAATGACATAAACACACCTATTGGAAGCAAGAGATTGGTTAGAAACCCTAATTCGACAAGAATAAGCCTAGGGAGGACGAAAATGACCTAATTGTTCATCCAATGACACAAGCACACCTATTGGATGCACATGATTGGTTAAAAACCCTAATTGGACAAGAATAAGCCTAGGTAGTACGAAAATGACCTAATTATTCATCCAACGACACAAACACACCTATTGGTACACAAGATTGGTTAGAAACCCTAATTGGACAAGAATATGCATAGCGAAGACGAAAATGACCTAATTGTTCATCCAATGACACAAACACACCTATTGGATGCACAAGATTGGTTAGAAACCCTAATT
>JBBPBS010000247.1:0-89806 GCA_037974835.1 Cicer judaicum
TAGATATTTTATATTATATTCTTTGAGATCCACATATAATCGGTTGTAGATTAATAAGTATTTTCTTAATGTCACAAATTATGAATCAAATATTTAAAAAAAATAAGAAAATACATTATTTTTTCTACTAATTTACACAATTAAATTGATGTTATAGTCGTGGTAAGCAAGTGCTAACTAGTTTCTTCCGAGTTCATAAAAAAAAGTGTTAACTTTCTTTTGTTTAAATCATTTTGTTTCTTTCCAACTTAATTTCCATGTATATATTATAACGTTTTAATAGTTCGTTGGTATGTACATAAACAATTACTAATTATAACCATTTTTTGTTGTGTCGATACTAGCTTGACAATGGACGGTAGATTTTCTGTTGGTTTTTTGCTACTCCTCATTACCCTTATTTCACTTTTTGTGAAATGTTACTCATCTTCTCAAGATGATGACCTAAAGGCAAATACACTTCACCATCTCCTTATGAAATTTTCATGTTTCATGTTTTTAGTGGATTAATTTGGCTAGGGCATTTATAATTTTAATGATAAATATGTTCAATTAAAAATGCAGACTTTTATTGTGTACACCGGAAATAGCCTAAAGGATGAAACATCTTCATTGCTCCATTATAATTATTTGCTACAACAAGCTGCAAACAGGTTAAATTATTCTATTACATTTTTAGGCACTTAGTGGTTCAATAAATATAAGGGTAAGGCTAAGCAAAGGTCATATTTTATGATTTTCTTTCAGGTTAGAGACAAATTCATATAATATGATTTTTCTTTTATCCTTTTAGTTAACATTTTAAATTTATTTTTTATTATGCATATGTATCTTAACTTTTTGAATTGTCCATACTTTTGTCGATATTTAGAAACATAGTCAGCATGTAAAGTGATATAAAATTATAACAATGTTCTAAAATAAAAATAATCATACTATGAATCAATAGAACTACATAGAAATTTGTCTTCATTATCTAACCCATTTTTTTATTCACAATGTTAGCGACTCGATTCCAAAATCCATACTCCACCACTACAAGCGGAGTTTTAGTGGTTTTGTAGCAAAATTATCAGAAGAAGAAGCCAATAGAATGGCTGGTGTGTTAAGAAACTAATTTTTTTTCTATGAAAAAATCAGTCAACCTCTTTTTGAATATTTATAAATTTGTTTAACGTGAAACTTGGTAATGTAGGACTTCCTGGAGTGGTATCTGTTTTTCCGAATGAAAAGAGTCACCTCCTTACGACTAGATCATGGGATTTTATTGACTTTCCACAATATGTGGAAAGAGAAAACTCTGAAAGTGACGTTATTGTTGGGGTGATCGATTCTGGAATTTGGCCCGAATCTGCTAGCTTCAATGATAAGGGTCTCAGTCCACCACCTGCTAAATGGAAGGGCATATGCGAAACTACTTATAATTTTACCTGCAACAAGTAATAATTTATGAATTCTTATACTTGAATAGAGTAAATGGATGTCAGCTATTGAATGGAGATCAAATGTGTTTTATTTCAAAATCATGAAAATCCATTTGATCTCTACCCTATATATATCCGATATCACAAATGCTAGTAAATATATTTCCTAATAATTTGTAGTATGATACCTTATTATAAGTTGATATGTTGTTGTAGCAAAATAATTGGAGCCAGATGTTATTTACCCCCTCTGTTTGAACCCTTGAGCCAAACAGATATTGAATCTCCAAGAGATTCAAGTGGCCATGGGACTCATACAGCATCAACTGCAGCAGGGAACCCGATTAGCAAGGCAAGCATGCTAGGCTTTACAGAAGGAACAGTAAGAGGTGGAGTTCCATCAGCACGCATTGCAGTATACAAAGTGTGTTGGTTCGATGGGTGCAATGATGCAAATATCCTTGCTGCATTTGATGATGCGATTGCAGATGGTGTTGATATCTTATCAGTCTCAATTGGAAAAGATTCAACAGATGGAATGTATTTCAGAGATGCATTGTCAATTGGATCTTTCCATGCTATGAGACAGGGAGTTCTAACAGTACTTTCTGCTGGGAACAATGGTCCACATCCTAAATCAGTGCAAAATTTTCAACCTTGGGCAATTTCTGTAGCAGCAAGCACCTTAGATAGGAAGTTTGTTACTATTGTCAAATTAGGAGACAATAGAACTTTCGAGGTATGTTTTGTTTTTCTAAAATGTAAAATTTCTCATTTCTTGAAATTCTGTTTTTCTGTATATGTCAATAACCATTTGTTTCATGTTTAGGGTATTTCTTTGAACACATTTGACCTTCAAGGAAAACAATATCCTCTTATCTATGGTGGAGATGCAACTAAAGCAGGCGTCGATAAACACTTATCCAGGTAACGTAACTAGCATTCATATCTTTAAAATAATAAAGGGAAAATCTTGAGTCTCTTTAACTCATTACTATTCAACTTTAGTATTAAAAATTAACTTTATATTATTAATAATCATATGTTTATTCAAAAATTGTAGGAATTGCTCAATGAACTCGTTGGATGATAGTTTGGTAAAGGGTAACATTGTTGTCTGTGAAGGAAGACTAGGAACCCCAGAAGCCTTTAGAGCTGGTGCTGTGGGTGTCTTAATACAAGGTCAGACTTCAATGGATAATGCATTCTCTTTTCCCTTACCTGCTTCTTACCTTCTATCAAAGGATGTGGCCAACATACGTAAATACATGCACTCTACAAGGTATGAAATGGAAGTTTCACATACATTTACAATAATTAAGAGAAACTCACTTATTTAAAGTATATTGTATTTATCTATTTATAGATTTCCATCTGCAACCATCTTCAAATCCCATGAATTAAAAGATACTATGGCTCCCATAGTTGCCTCTTTCTCTTCTAGGGGTCCAAACAACGCTACTCCTGAGATTCTCAAGGTTAATTACTTTTATGAATTAATAAATTAAATACACCTCTATTATTTAAATAATATTTTTGTTAAACTTTTTTGTTTAATATTGTAGCCGGACTTAGTTGCTCCTGGAGTAGATATTCTAGCTATTTGGTCTCCAATTTCTTCCATTAATGATATTCATGGTGAGAACAGAAAATTGGAGTTCAACATTATATCAGGAACTTCTATGTCTTGTCCGCATGTGTTTGGTGCAACAGCGTACGTCAAATCATTTCATCCGACATGGTCACCTGCTGCTATCCGTTCTGCCCTGATGACAACAGGTAATTAACAAAAGTTTATAGTCTCTAACTTCAATCAATATTTCAATGCATAAATAACACTAAACTTAGTACATGCTTAGTTTTAACTAATATGTGCAAAGAATTATCTTTGATGAAAGGTTACCCTTTGGTTACGTACACTTCTTTTCTTTTATATTATTAAATCAATACTCTCTTGAAAAAGAAATATGTAATATACTTCACTTCATTTTAATACATTCACAATTATATATATATTTTTTTTTTATTGTACACACATATATATTATTAATGTATTTGTCAACTACGAAACAATACATAATACATAAAAAAATAGATAAAACTTTAAAGTTGACAAAAAAAAAATATTGTCTATTTTATGGTCTAGTTATTTAATTAATGAAAAAAAATATTATGAATTATTTACAAGTGATATTAACAGTTGTAAATAAAAAAATTGACTGAACGTTCAAAACTGTTTACTTACTCTTTCAAAAATAATTTACATATTAAAGTTGACATGTAGTGTGTATCTACTCATAATGAGATGATATAGTTCAAGTTTATTTTATTTGAGCTGAAATTAATTTAAATGTTTTGGGCTAATATAAATATATTTGTGTTGCAGCTAAACAGATGAGTCCAAAAAATAATAATGATGCAGAATTTGTTTATGGAGCTGGTCAAATTGACCCTGTCAAGGCAGTAAATCCTGGCTTAATATATGACGCCAGTGAAACTGACTATGTGACATTTTTATGTGGACAAGGTGTCAATGGGTCAGTTTTACGACACATCACATAGGATGAAAATAGTTGCTCTAAGACATCGACGGCAAGGGATTTAAATTATCCTTCATTTGCTATCAAAGCTCCACGCCCAAAGCATTATGTAAGTGGAAGCTTCAAAAGGATCGTTACAAATATTGGCTTGCCAATGTCTACATATAGAGCGATTGTGACAACTCCTAAAGGACTCAATATTTCTGTAAAGCCCAATGTTTTGTCATTCACTTCACGGGGAGAAAACCAGACATATGTTCTCACTGTAGAAGGATCAATGAAGGAGTCTATTGGTTCAGCATCTTTGGTTTGGGATAATGGTAATATTCAAGTGAGGAGCCCAATCATTGTTTTTGATGAAAGAGCGGAGAAAGGCAAGGGAACCAATTTATGTTGTATAAATTTCATATACATTGTAATGTTTAATTTATTATTTTATATTATTATTGAATAAATTATATATTTTTGTGGAAATGAAAATTAAATTGTATACTTGTTAAAAATATATGAAATACTGTATGTATATCTTGTTCATTAAGTCATGATCTTACTCATAATGTTTTGTTTGGCCCACATCTAATCTAATGTATCGTACAAAAACAAAAAATATTAGCAATACAACACTGTAGTGACTAAGCAATGCACTTCTTGTAAAAAAAAAATAAATAAATAAAAAGAACTAAGCAATGCAATTCAGTCAACTCCGCCACTAAGTAAGAACCCATCTTTCATCTTCCATATCATCATCCCCACCTCCACACACCTTTCAAAACTTTAAATTAAAAAAATTAAAGGATACCTTGGTTTTATTGGTTTTTTTTCCTAGTAGAATGATAACCTTAGTTAGTGTGGGTTAGAAAAAATCTATTGTTCATTAGGAAATAAGGATTATATAATATAAGAGGTACTTTACAAATAAGCAAATTCTAAACTAAGCATTTTTTTTGTGTGATTGTGTTTTGTTTATATATATATAATAAAAGGGGAAAGGAACAGAGAACAAGAAATGATATTTTATGAACCAATCCTATTGATGCAGTTATTACATGATATAGAGTTCATTTATTACAAAATGATTGGTGCTAAAATAGAAGAGATACAAATTGTTTTAAAACTTTATATCTCTAGACGGAGGGCGACGGCAACCTGGCTCCCTACTACATGCAATTGGGTCGCACATTGAACCACCAAACATGCAACATGGTGGTATATCTCCATTAACAACCATAGCACCTGCAATGATTAAAAGTAACGCTATTAACTTCATGAACATTTTTTACATATTTTCCATAATAGCAAGGATTTGGTGTTCACAGAAAATCAAATTGTGTATCTTACAATGACTCATACAATCAAACACTATGTACTTATTTATAAAGAAAGAGACAATCTTCAATATTATCATAATCCAAAATACTTTTGACATTAATAATGTCCAAACCTTATTTGTTTAATTATATTATAAGTATTTTTTTTTTTTTAATCTTTTGACTAACTTCTAATACTTTTTATTTTATTAAGCTATCATTTCTAAAGAAATATTTATTACATATTGACACAATTACATATTTTTTACATTTAGATATTCACAAAAACACATAACTATATAACTTTAGATATTCACAACAGAATCTTGCAACACAACACATGTTTTCTACATTTACATATTCACAACCTTGCAGTATGCCAATTTTTCAGCAAATCAAATAATTTCCATTTCGATCATATATTTACACTAGTCTTAGTTTATTTCAATTAGATCTCTTTCAGAGTATGTTGGACTGGAAATGTCAAAGTACTGTGCAATATAAAATTTGAACATAAATAAGTTAGAATCAAATATATACATAGTGTATATATGAAAATCAAAATATAATGAAAATACCGTATTATTTCTGGAATTATAGTTTGATTCATATCAACAATCTCCTTCATGAATCGCAATATTTAGTATCCGCAGCCTATGTTGTTAGTTTGACGATGGCACTATAAAATAAAACATATAAGTCAATAAATATTTGTGCATTGATTGTTAATGAAATTTAAAGGGCATATATTTCAAACCTTTTTGGAATCCATGTGATGTTATTTGACTTTTTCTTCGACATTGTAGCACCCTATGAGCTCGGAAAACTTGTAAAGCACTATCAAATAAATGTGATTAATATAGCATTAACATACACATTTTATATATATATATATATATATATATATATATATGTAAGAAATAAATGAATATTATTTACGTGTCGAAGATAGTCTTTATATCCGAGTAATTGCTATAATGGTCGTACAAGGGATCTAAATACTATATAATTTCAAAGGTCGCATTGATTGCAAACAGCATCCAACGTGCCCTACAACAACAAAAATTTGGTTGGCAGTTTTGTTTACACAACTAATAAATTAAGATCTCATAAATTAAAAAAGATATAAATAAAGAATATATAATTACCCTAAATTATATGGCGCAAGGAATAACTTATTCTTCTCTTTATTTCCCAATAGGATATCTACAACATATTTTTTTACATTAACTGGATCGAGTTTAAACATTGAAAGCTTATACGGAGACAAGAATGAAAATATATCTGACAATTTGTGCGTGCACATCACCTTCTCATACAAAAATCTTCAATAAAAATATAAAATTAGATTAATTACCAATAAATTAAATTAATTACCAATAAATGCAATTAAAAGTAATTTTTATATTAAATAAAGTATTTTACCTAATGTATAAGCTAATGACCGTTGCAATGAGCTCCTTTTGATTGAGAAGTTGCAACAAGATTTAATATACGAACTTATGATCATAACGGCAACAAGATTTTAGGGTCATGCCACATAACTACCTATTGCTTCTCCCAAATACTTCATATCTCCATCGTTGTCCAGTATAGGCAACGGTGCATTTGGTTCAAAAGCAATCACGAGTGATACTTTGACATGGCTAACAGGGATCAGAGTGTTGTTCAATAGTTCTCCCAAAGTATTGTACAATGTTCCTTTTCCAACCTTGCGATGAGTAGGGGAGGATAAATACAACACACAAGTAAAGATACCCTAAATTAATGGTTAATAAATAAGTATGTAAAACAATTAGGTTGAATGAATTTCTTACTTCGTTAAGTAATTAATTACCTCTTGAAGACTTTTAAGACCAATGTTGCAACTAACATTTTCACTTTGTTTTTCACGTTGGAGCAGATCCGGAAGTTGTTTTTCTTTATTTGTCTTCACCAAAAATGTCACTTGCTCTGTTAGGACTTTAAGCTTCTCTAATACTTCCTCATTAGAAGTTATGAGGTAAATTATCCTTTTCTTTTGTATAATATATCATTTCTTATTTCATCTTATTGTTATTGACTTCAAAATACAAAGTCCCACCTTGGTCTCATTTCTGGAATTCGGTATAAGCTAATTCAATTTATATGCTTATCATGTGAATCTTGAATAAGAAACTCTTTATTTATTTATAATAATAACGTCAACAATAATTTTAATATATATTTGCTTCATGTTTAGGGTATATCTTTGAACATATTTGAGCTTCAAGAAAAACTATATCCTATAATTTTTGGTGGAGATGCAACTAAAGCAGGAGTCGATAAACACTTATCGAGGTAATTGACTAGCACTCATATCCTTAAAATGAACAGTGTAGAAGGAAAATAACAAAGGGAACATGTATATTTGGAGTCTCTATAAATCATTATTATTCAACTTTAGTAGTATAAGAATATGAATTTCATTTAGTGCTAATACCTTAAAAAAACGTCCTTCTGCAAAGACTTATTTTCGGGGATCATTATGTAAAGACTAAATACATATTTTTGGTAATTAGCAGGGACTACAAAATAAATAATAAAAGATCATAATTTTATTAGAACAAATTACATATTGAGTAAAGAAAATCAATAATTGATTAATGATATTATTCCAAAATTGTAGGAATTGCTCAATAAATTCGTTGGATGATAAGTTGGTGAAGGGTAAGATTGTTCTATGTGAAGGAGGACTAGGAGCCCCAGAGGCCTTTAGAGCAGGAGGCTGTGGGTGTTTTGGTACAAGGTCAAACTTTCATAGATATTGCATTCCCTTTTCCCTTGCCTGCTTGTTACCTTCGATCAAATGATGCCACCAAAATACATAAATACATAGGAAGTACAAGGTAAATATAGGTGGAAGTTCCTATACAGTAACAATAATTTAGAGAACCACACTTATCTAATGTGTATGGTATTAATCAATTTCCAGGTTTCCAACTGCAACAATATTTAGAGATCTAATGAAATAAAAGATACTTTGGCACATGTGGTTGCCTCTTTCTCTGCTAGGGGTCCAAACAACGTGACACCCGAGATTCTGAAGGTTTCTTTTCTATGAATAAATAAATTAAATACATATTTATCATTTAAACAATCTTTTTGTTAACCTTTTTGTTTAATTTTGTAGCCGGACTTAATTGCTCCTGGAGTAGACATTATAGCTAGTTGGTCTCCAATTTCTTCAATTACTGATGTTCCGGGTGATAACAGAAAATTGTAGTTCAACATTGTATCAGGAACATCGATGTCGTGTCCACATGTGTTTGGTGCAGCAGCCTATATCAAATCATTTCATCCGACATGGCCACCTGCTGCTATCCGCTCAGCTCTGATGACAATGGGTAATAGAAATTAATAGTGTCTAACTTCAGTCAACATGTCCATGCATGAATAAAACTAAAGGTAAAACATGCTTAATTTTAACTAATATTTAATACAAAAAGTATTTTAAAAAGAATTATCTTTGTTTAAAAGTTGTCCTTAGGCAATTTGGGTTAAGTACACTTCTTTAATTTTATGTTAAAATCAATACTCTCTTGTGAAAAAGTATGTATTACACTTTTTTTTAAGGAAAATATATGTATTATACTTCACTTCATTTTAATACATTCAGAATTATATGTATGTTTTGCCTCTTTTTTAGTGTCCATATTATTGATGTATAGTTTTGACCTCTTTCTATCAAATACATAATTTAAAATTGATAAAAAGAAAAATATTTAAGTTTTTATTTTACTGTATAATTATAAAACTAATGAAATTATGAATTACTTACCAGCTATATTGAAATCTGTAAAGAAAAATATTGAATGATATTCAAAAGTTGTCGTGTTATACTATTAAAAAATCCTTTGCATATCTAAATAGCATGTAGTGCAAATTTTATTTTGGTATACAAATGTAGTGCATATTTACTAATAATGCGATGATACTGTAATTCAAGTCTACTTCATTTGAGCTGAGTATTGTTTACTTTATATGTATTAAGCTGATATAGATATATTTGCGTGTTATTTGTGTTGCAGCTAAGCTAAACAGATGAGTTCAGAAAATCAATGAGATGCAGAATTTGCATATAGAGCTGGTCAAATTGATCCTCTCAAGGCCGTAAATCCTAGGCTAATATATGAGGCCAGTGAAACTGACTACATAAGATTTTTATGTGGACAAGGGATCAATGAGACGGCTTTACAATTAATCACGGAGGAAATAAATAGTTGCTCTAAGACTATAACAATAAGGGATTTAAATTATCTTTCATTTGCCATCAAAGCTCCACGTCCAAGATATCATGTAAGTGGAAGCTTCAAAAGGATTGTTACAAATGTTGGATTTTCCATGTCTATATATAGAGCAACTGTGACAACTCCTAAAGGACTCAATATTTCTGTAAGGCCTAATGTTTTGCAATTCACATCACATGGAGAAAACCAGACATATGTTCTCACGGTAGAAGGAGCATTGAAGGAGTCTACTGGGTCAGCATCTTTGATATGGGATGATGGTAATATTCAAGTGAGGAGTCCAATAATTATTTTTGATGAAAGAGCATAAAAAGACATCTGTGCCAATTTATGTTGTATAAATTTCATATATATTGTAATTTTTAATTTTCTATTTTATATTATTATCATTGAATAAATAGTATACTTTTGTCATATTTAGAATTAAATTGTATACTTGTTAAAAATATATTAAATACTATATCTTTATCTTGTTCATTTAAGTCATGGTCATACTTATAATCTTTTGTTTGGCTTACATCTAATATTGCATACAAAATGAAAAAAAATAAAATAAAATAAAAATAAAAAAGAGAGCACAAAGCATGAATAATATTGAAAGGTGGTATTCAACTCAGCCACCAAGAACCCATATCTTGCACCCTCGATGTTGATATAAGACAATACATTTATGTTGTATAAATTTCATATATATTGTAATTTTTAATTTTCTATTTTATATTATTATCATTGAATAAATAGTATACTTTTGTCATATTTAGAATTAAATTGTATACTTGTTAAAAATATATTAAATACTATATCTTTATCTTGTTCATTAAGTCATGGTCATACTTATAATCTTTTGTTTGGCTTACATCTAATATTGCATACAAAATGAAAAAAAAATAAAATAAAATAAAAATAAAAAAGAGTAAAACAACACTTTAATACAAGTCATTTTTGAGTTACAAGAGTAAGAAAATAAGAGAGCACAAAGCATGAATAATATTGAAAGGTGGTATTCAACTCAGCCACCAAGAACCCATATCTTGCACCCTCGATGTTGATATAAGACAATACATTTAAGTTGTATATATCCTATTTTTATTTTATAATTGGGTTGTGTAAGATAGGCCCATGTGGCCCTATGGTTTTATTCTCCTATCCTGCTTGCTTACATTGAAGATGGTTACTTTTGTCCAAAAAAAAAAGTTGGTTATTAAGAGTCCATCACTACAAAAAAATTGACTTATAGTGACGCCCAGAGTTTGTCACTAAACGTTAAACACTGTAGGTAAAGATCAATAATACTTTGAGTAACACTCAAATTGAGTGTCAACTTTAAGGGATGAACTGCTACACTTTGAAGACTGTCACTACATATTCTAAGGATTGTCACTACATGTTTTTTATTTTTACTTACAACAAGACTGTCACTAAAAAATAGATAATATAAACAAACAATTGGTCTATTTCTGCGGTATTTTCTGTCACTAAAACTTAGAAAAATATAAATAAATAATTAATCTATTCCTACAATATTTTCTGTCACTAAAACTTAAAAAAATATAAATAAATAATTAATCTATTCCTACAATATTGTCTGTCACTAACACCTAGAAAATATAAATAAAGAATTAATTTATTTCTATATTGTAGTATTGTGTAAGTGTGAAGATTGTGTAATCATACCCTGTTGAAGAATTAACGCTAATCTATACATATCTATATAACTTAGAATTATTTTCATCAATTTACACATATATATCAGTTTCTATCACTTATTTGAGTTTATCTACCAGCATAAGAATTTGAGACTGTTCGGAAAAACTTACAATAGCATCTTATATCTTTTTTATATGATGAGCGTTTATGCTTATACACAATTAATTAAGCTGTTTATCCTAAAAATACATACTTAACACCAAATACTCAAACAAATATATTTTTGCATGAGTGACATTAAGAATCAAACCTTTCATGCATATTCCAAAAGCAAAACCAGAAAAGCACAAAAAAGGATATCAAGCAATACACTAACACACATACATAATAGGAGGATGAGATATTAGCAGACCTGGATAACTGAAACTAATGAGATTGAAGATCCAATGAGTGATGGAGGACTTGTCAACTTAGATTTTGGGTTGGCAGAAAAAGTTGTAGGAGATGTTAATAGAACTTTCAACACCTGAATTGAAATACATATAACAAGTGTAACTAAACTAATGTAAAACTTATCAAAGCAATAAGGCTTATGATGACATGTGAACTAAGATTAAGAAATATCATTACCAGGCTATTAGAAGGATTCAATGAATGCCCAATTCCCTAGAAAAGTACTAGAGCCTGTTGCATGTAATGAGAAAATCATAAAAAGTATAAGAAGCTTTCGCCAGTGACATACAACCCAATTCACAACCCTTTAAAACAAAGGACAAAAAATGGAAAAGGAAATGAGCAAAAAAACTTCATTGACTCAAACAGTAGAGACAATGCTGGAAACAAAAAGTAATGTTAATGCCATAAACCTATATTTTGAGCACAATGCAGTTTACTAGTAAATTAACAATGCACTTGCCTCATTTTTTTTGCTTCCCAATATCACATCAGATTTGATAAAATCATCACCAACAATCAACGTATGATCTCCTTCTGTAGAGGAGATTGCATATCCAGAATGATCTACAACCATAGCAGCAGAATCCTACGAAAAATAAAAATAAACAAAAATACAAAAGTAAAAAGATTGACTTCATTGTAATAATACATTCCCAAAATAACATACAAATTATATCAGCCAAGCATATACACCACGAAAACATAAGCACATAACAAAGAAACATCGATGTACAAAAATTAAACTATAAGCACCTCATCAAAATCCACTCCACACTCAGTAGCAATTAATATTTAATCAATACAGCATTACTTAGTTTAATTATTTATACATCAGTGTTGCCGTGGTGTATTGAATTTTACACACTGATGGTCTCCAGCTCGATCCTGGGCAGCAACATTTATAAATTCAACCATATTTTGTAATATTTTAACACAATTAATTCAACTTGATAAATTGAAGGAAGTTGGTGCTGAAAATTGAAATTGAGCAGAATAGAATGGACATCTTTAATCCTTCAATTTAGCTGAGGACTTTCATGTCTTCCTAATATATAATTTTCCTTTCAACTTCTCTTACATTGATCAAATTCAGCCATATTCTAACTCAAAATCTAGAAGCAGTTGGTTGGCAGCACTGTCATTTTGCAACTGCTGTCTTTTTAGCAGCTGCTGCTGCGCAGAACGCTGCTGACGCAATATTCACACTGCTGCAGCAGTTGAATTTCGCGATGCATCAAACCTATTTCTTGTCACATGAAACTTTAAAACTAATGTGACCTGTTTGATTTAGATATTAAACCTGCTAAAGCAGCTAATCAATCAAAACCAGATTTGGTGGATTAACACCCATGCAATGCAACCTACATTAAGCTCAAATGCATGGTAAACTAGTGATTTGTATAATATTGAATTGAATGTGCAAACTGCCAATGGTTTTGCAATTTGGGGAAAGGGTTGAAGACTTCAAAAGTACTAGCCGACAACCACTAACGAATTCCAATTTATTTTGGTACTGATAATAACTAATGAATGAATGAAAGCTTAAAAAAATCAGTATAAAAGTGTATTACCAACCAAGACAAGCAAAACCAGCAGCTCATGAAGCCAGTCCAGCTGCAGTGGGGAAGTTGTTGGAGGTAGGGGTGGACATTGGGTCGGTTCGGGCCCAAAAACAACAACCGGTGGGTAAATAGATCCAATGCAATCAGCCCAATAACTCGGGTTGAACGGGTTGCGGATTCGCAGGTTTTCAGGTAAAGCAGGTGGGTAAATTCGGTTTGGGCCAATCGTTGAGCCATTAAAAATATCCAGCCCAAATTGCTTTTTTTTTTTGTCTTTTCTGTAATATTTAATTCTTGGGCCATTGTTCATTAAAAATATCCAGCCCAAATTGCATTTATTTTTTATTTTTCTGTGATACTCAATTTTTGGGCCATTGTTTTTACCCATTTTAAAGGCAAGAAAAGTTTCCATCGTACCCCCACAATTAGCCTTGTACCCCCAAAATATTTTAAAAATACCAAAATTACCCTCAATTCTTTTTTATTATTTCCGGAAAACTTATATACATAAGTTTTCCGGTACAGACATTTTTTTTTTTAGTTTTTAAAATTTTTTAAATTATTTTTAAATGTTAACCTTCTGTACCGGAGAACTCAAAAACAAGTTTTCCGGAATACTCTTCTGTACGGGAAGACTTCATCCAAGTTTTCCGGTACAAACATTTTTTCTTTTTAGTTTTTTAAATTTTTTTAAAATGTTAACCTTCTGTACCGGAGAACTCAAAAACAAGTTTTCCGGAATACTCTTCTGTACCAGAAAACTTCATCAAAGTTTTCTCGTATGTACCGGAAAACTTCATCAAAGTTTTCTCGTACAGACATTTTTTTTTTTTAGTTTTTTAAATTTTTTAAATTTTTTTTAAATGTTAACCTTCTGTACCGTAGATCTCAAAAACAAGTTTTCCAGAATACTCTTCTGTACCGGAAAACTTCAAAGTTTTCCGGTACAGACCATTTTTTTTTTCTAGTTTTTAAATTTTTTAATTTTTTTTTAAATGTTAACCTTATGTACTGGAAAACTTCATAAAAGGTTTCTGGTAAAACTTTCTACACCAGAAAACTTCATTCTAAGATTTCCAGAAATGTCAAAATGTAAAATGAAAATTTTGTGGAGATTTTATTATTTATACGAAGGCAAAATGGTCAATTCGCTCATATTTTGGGGGTAAAGGTATAAGAGTGTGGGTACAAAGAAAAATTTTCTAAAGGCAATTATTCCACTCATTTCATAAACTTTGAATTTTTTTTTCATTTCTTTTTGTTCATTTATTTTTCTATTTCTGGATTCACCATTTCTATTATTGTGTTCTTGACAAATCAATACATATGACAGGGATGAAATTATAATTTCTTTTCAAATGACTATGCAAATATTATAAATCAATAAAAATTATAATAATAGATAATATTACAAATAAAAATTGATGAAATTTGTAATTTCCGTGAATCAATTCTGTTGATTTTTTTATGCCCAAACCTGAGAGACAAATAACAAATGTAAGTCTATAATTATTAATAATGAGGGTATAAAATAACAATAATCAAGCTATACTTTTCTAAACCTATTATCCTATTTTTCTAAATATATCATCATGCTTTTGTCTTCCATGCTCATAAAAACCTAATATTAACTAAATCTTTTAAAATATATACTCAAATGGAAAATAAAACCTTTAAAAAACATAGAAAATAAAACCTTAAAAAATCCTTGAACACATTTATTTAACCAAACTTAACAATAGTGTAGAGAAATTATAAAATACCAAAAAGGGAAAAAGAAAAAGTTGATGAGAAGAAAAAGGGAAAAAGAAAGAGGGCATTACCGTCAATGAAACCCCAGTGGCTGAGTTTTTGTTTAGTTAGAAACAAAAATGATGGAGCTAGGTTGAGGCTTTGCACATGAGGAAACGGTGGTGGTGGTCGAAACAGAAAAGGTGGAGATGGTGGCTTCGAAATCAAAAAAACGGTGGAAGTGATGGCTTCAAAACAGAAACGGTGGAGATGGTGGCTTTGAAACAGAAACGGTGGAAGTGGTGGCTTCGAAACAAGAACGGTGGAGGTGGTGGCTTTGAAGAAGAAACAATGGAGCCGTCAGAGTTTGAGTAAGAATGATGAATTGAAAATATTAGGGTTTGGTTTTAGTTAGATGAGATTCTGGATTTGGGCCTCTCTGTTATTGGACTGGGTATATAGTTAAATGATTTTTTTTTTTATAATTTGAGTCGAGCGGGTTCGGGTATCCGCGGTCCAAAAAATCTTAACCGAACCCGTCCATTAGAAACCACATCAACCCAATTTTATTTACCCGCGGACCCGTCTACCCGCCTTTGACCCGCCCATTATACAAATTGGGCAACGGGCTGCTCGGTTTTATTCGGGCCGCGGGTGGTTGTCCACCCCTAGTTGGAGGGACGTTCTTCATTGTACACTACAGCTTGGCCTAATACAGGAAAGAGAGAGAGTTTGCTCAACATATCCAATTTGTAACTTTAAGGAATATATACCTCAATAATTAATTATTTCACTAAGTATGCTATCATAATCACTCCAAAGAACTTCACTAATGAAACAAGATATCATCAATGAAAGTAATTTATCATAAAACAGGATCCAAAGACAGATAATTAAGTGGAATATATTAAGGTCTCGATTTCTACCTGCTGCGATTGGTTGGAATTTGATATTAAGGTCTCGATGTGCTGAGTACGAGATACACAAGTTGCAAGAACCAACGTGCTATGGGAGCAAGTATCTGGAGATAAAAGCAATCACCACAGTTAATGATCAGGGTCAAGAAGAAATGAGGAGATGTAAAAGCAAATCTTGCCTGGGTATGCTTCTCCCATCCAGTGCATTCCTAGCCGAAGAAGCGGTCTCAGCATCAGTGAACTGAATCAAAGCCTACTCAGAAATAACACAGAGTGAATACTGATACTGATAAGATGCAATAAAAGAAGTGCAATTCACTATTTCACTAACCTAAAAACCTGCAGTCTTTTCAAATGTGGCAATTTTGTGTACAAAATCAAATGCAGAAACAACCTGAATAAAGAATAAATAAATATATTGATTCTACTCCAAATCAGCTATTATCATTATGCATAGAAAAAATACGGTTGTAAATTACATAGTTTACCCAAACAAAGCACATGCAACCTCATACACAAATCCAAATCAACTAGTTAACTCAATATCACTTACCAAGTGAATAACATCAATGCTCACATCTCCGACTTCAACACCTTCAATTGTTACCAGCAAGACATTTCCAGGGATATGTCTAGGGCCTTTGTTGTTGACAATTCGTGTCTATTAGAATATTGAATGTAAACAGTCTTGCCACAAACCTGAGCAGGCTCGGAAGATAAAGCATAATATGAAACCATTGAAATTGCTTGATTTAAATATGCCTGGTAAAGCATATATATGTAAGTAGGAGAATCAATAGAGCACAGATTAAGATGGGTCATTAAATATAAGAAAGCTTATGATGCAGCTCATGAATATAGTTTACATTTCAATTTTTAAGTCATCGTTGTTGTTCTCTAGGCAGTTTTCATTGACATGGTGTTCAAATTAAGTAAAAAAGCTAAAAGAATATACAGAGAAGCAAGTTGATCACCAATTGCAGAACGAATAATATATATGTCTACATATTTCCAATTGATATTCACTTGCATTAAGACTTCTAAAATTTCCATCATACCTTTAACTTCATTTGTCTTTGAAAATATAAAACATTTGCTAAACATTCTATCTAAAAAGTAAAAACTTCTCCATAACTAATCATCTCTATAATCTAAAAACTTCTCCTTAGTTAGTGTGAGTTAGAAAAAATCTATTGTTCATTAGGAAAGAAGGATTATATAATATAAGAGGTACTTTAGAACTAAGCAAATTCTAAACTAAGCATTTTTTTTGTGTGATTGTGTTTCGTTTATATATATATAATAAAAGGGGAAAGGAACAGAGAACAAGAAATGATAGTTTATTAACCAATCTTATTGATGCAGTTATTACATGATATAGAGTTCATTTATTACAAAATGATTGGTGCTAAAATAGAAGAGATACAAATTGTTTTAAAACTTTATATCTCTAGACGGAGGGCGACGGCAACATGGCTCCCTACTACATGCAATTGGGTCGCACATTGAACCACCAAACATGCAACATGGTGGTATATCTCCATTAACAACCATAGCACCTGCAATGATTAAAAGTAACGCTATTAACTTCATGAACATTTTTTACATATTTTCCATAATAGCAAGGATTTGGTGTTCACAGAAAATCAAATTGTGTATCTTACAATGACTCATACAATCAAACACTATGTACTTATTTATAAAGAAAGAGACAATCTTCAATATTATCATAATCCAAAATACTTTTGACATTAATAATGTCCAAACCTTATTTGTTTAATTATATTATAAGTATTTTTTTTTTTTTAATCTTTTGACTAACTTCTAATACTTTTTATTTTATTAAGCTATCATTTCTAAAGAAATATTTTTTTTTGATAATTTTCCATTCTTAATTAATTTTACCTATTACATATTTACCTATGCATACAAATAGAATATTATAAATTTATAATTATAAATGTTAGCTCCATAAAATAAGATAAAAGATTGCATGAAGGTTTTTGCGTATAAATAATTATGAGAAAAATAATAAAATAAATAATATATAAAATTTTAATTATACTGCATTTTAATTTGCATAAACTACACAATAGTATAGTAGAATAACTTCCAATTAATTTTGTATCCTATTGAAAACCATCATCTAACTATTATATTAGATATAAAATTGAGATTGTATATAAATTAATATTTAAAATTTAACGTAATATGTACACATGTTAAAGATAATCAAACGCAATAACTCTTTTGAAAAGGTAATATAATTTACAATTAACAAGTCAATTAAATGAGAAATTTAGTGGTAAAATACATATATGGTAGAGAGAATATCATTAATATTCTGGTAGAGATATAATATTTCATATTACACAAACAATATATGATTTAAGGACTGAAAATTCTCTTAACTATTAAATAAATTAGAAATATGAGAATAACCACTACGCGAAAAATAATATTTACAGCGTTTTTTTTAAGTCATTTACAATATTTTTTTAAAAAAATAAGCGTTGTAGTATCTAGCGCTTTAAAAAGATACAACATCGCTCTTTAAAATATAAAAAAAACGCTGTAAATCCCTTCTAAAAATGTGTTGCTTGTTATACTAATTTTGTAGCGCTTTTTCAAAAAAACGCTATAATAGGAGTATTTTGATGCATGTTTTACAGCGCTTTTTCAATAAAAGTATTGTAATATGTGCATTCTTATTCTATTGTTATTAAAAAACGCTGTAAATGGAATTTTTAAAATAACGCTTGTTTGTATAAATAGATTTTATGGCATTTTTTTAAGAGCAATGTCTTTTAATTTTTTTCCAAAATCATTTTCATCCAGCACATGATATTGACACAATTACTATATTTTTCATTCAAACAGCAACAGCAACAAACTTGTAACTTTACATATTGACATAATCAGTTCACAACAACAAAACTACATAACTTTATAACTTTACATATTGGCACAATCAGTTCACAACAAACTTGTAATTTTACATATTGACACAATCAGTTTAAAAACAACAAATGATATTGACACAATTACATATTTTTTTACATATACATATTCACAAAAACACAGAATTATATAACTTTACATATTCGCAATAGATTTTGTGATTATACCTTTTTGTTCTAGGTCTTGAATTTCTGTTTTGCAATGCTTTTCAAGTTCATAATTCATTTGGATATGTCTAGCACCAGACTTAGGTATTGAAAATAGACCTAATGTCCTCTCTCAATCCAAATTCTGGTGTTGTGACCATGGCTAAAGGTTGACCTTTCTGCCATTGAAGTTTACACAGGTTTTGTGGTTCGTGTTCAATTTCAGAAACTTGGTCTTAAGTTGTAACTGTTTTGTCAAAGGTATCTTTAGCTACAATTGGTGTGGAGGTAGAGGAATGTTCTATCCTACTGAGTTGTTCATGTAAGGCTTGGGTGAATTTTAATCTGTCTTCCCTAAACAGTTTTTGGCTTGTTTTTGAGATTTGGAATGGTTTAAAAACTAGGTTTTTTGATTTTGGATCAGTTGTCTCAATCTGAGAGGCAATAGAATTTTGTTGATTTTCTTCTATCTTAGTTAATTGTTTTGCTATTGTACTAAGATGGACATTTGTAAAATTATTTTGTTGAAGGATATTTCGAATATCTTTTTCAGAACTATCACTTGGGATTTTGAAAGGGGCCTACTGGTTTTTCTGGATGCGTTATTATGATTTGTCCTAAAGATGGGTGTTCAGACTGGATTTTTTGTCCAGTTGCTAAATCCCATTATAGAGTTTTGTTTCTGTATGTTATGGGATTAACAGAACCTAGGTTTTGTTTAAAAGAGTAAGAAATTTGATTTTGTTTTGCATAAATTTCAAACCATTCAAAGAATAGAATATGGGTCTTGTTTTGTAAAATTCATTCTAAATATCTTGTCTTTGTTTTAGAAAGTTTTTGAAGAACTATGTTCTTTTTTCTGTATTTTTGGTTTATGGATAATAGTTTTATCAATCTCAAATTCTTTTTCTATAACATTAAGTTCATTTACAACATTTTCAGTTATAGTAGAAAAAGATGGCGAAGTTGGTGGAGAAATGTTTTGTTGCTCCTCATTAGTGTTTTGAGGTGTTGTGTAAATTTGATGAGGTATATTTGTGGAGTAGTCAACATTTTGAAAGGAAGCACTTGGTATGCTGGAACATGAAAAACGTTGTTTTGTAAAGTTTTCTAATTTTTGAGGCAATTGTATGATTTGAGGTGGTCTGGAGGAACTAGCATTAGAATATCTGGCACTATAAGTTCTTGAAAAACTTAGTTTCACCCTATCGTCATTGTATTGTATGACTTCTTTAAGATTGTTGTTTGGTTTTGACAGTTGAAGAGACTGTGGTTTAACAGCTCCTTCCAGAATCCATTCTTCAGGGAGATCAATATCTTTCCAGAGGATGGTTCTTGGAATAACAGTGTTTGCCTTAGTCAAGTATGTTTGTAAAAATAGTGTTTCGCCTTTTTTGTTTTCAAAATTTTGCTTTGTAAAAATTATACCAACTTGAAATAGGCGAAACACTATTATTTTGCTTTGTAAAAATAGTGTTTCGCCTTTTTTGTTTACATAATTCTTGGAATAACAGTGTTTGCCTGTAGCTATTATTTACAAAATTTCGTAGAGGCTGAAAACATTGCTTTGTAATGAATTATGTAAATAATAGCTACAGGAATAAATCCTTCTATCATTTTATAATTATGAGTTTTGATTTGTAACATGAGAGAATTTGCGATGTTTGGGTCTTTTAAAGATAAAGAGAAATTTGGATAACATCCAAACCAAATTGGCCTTTGACATAGACTAGATTCAACTGTACTTATAATTGAATCTTGAAAGTTCAAAAACCTTGCATCCCGTAGGACACATAGGATTGAAGTGTTTAATCCTTCACTTGTTAGAGGTTTTATACCAACTTGAACAAGACCTATATGTATGAAATTATAGTTCCTGTCAGCGTGTTTTTTGAGCGTTATTGAAAAAAGAAGATTTATTATTTCAAAGGGGTTAGAAAGAGTAACATCACGTTCTTCCGTTTTGATAACGTAATCGATTTTTAAAAGATTTTTGAAAAGGCTAGATACATAGATCTCATCTTTTTTTGATTTTTGGGATTTGCCAATTGTTTATAAACTTTTTGCCATTATAGCAAAATAAAAAACTATAAATTTCTCCATTTAATAGTTTTCATAATTTTTAACTTTTAAAATTAAATTTACAAATACCGTTATTTTGAAATTTAAATAAATATAAATTTGTCGCCATGCATACATCTTTTCTAGAGTCTAGATATAAATTTGTCGTCAAGTAAAAAGATAAGCTTAGTTAGTGAGTGAAACTAAAATTATTATCAATCACAGAAGTATTATAAGATAAATTTCAAAATTAATTATATATTTTATACAATTTTACGTTTTCTCCCTAAAATATTTATTTACAAGAGAAGTATCATTTGGGGGTGAGTGAACTTCAATTAAAAGAAAGTATGTTGGGTAGGGTAGAATACAGTTTGCACAACAATATAGTGTATTTGGGTGAGTAGAAACTAAATCGTTTTTCAAGGATGCTTGGCAAATTATAATTATTTTTATCATATTAACTATTTATTTTCTATTTGTTAATTGATTGCATAATATATTTTATTTGGCTATAATTTCTAATAATATTTTTTAAGAAAAAATTTATTCTTCGTTCATGCCACCTATTGGATATTTATCTATGCCTATGAATAAAATATTGTAATTAGTATCATATTTATAATTTTGAATTATAACATCTTAAAGTGTTTTTACGAGATATTAAACATCAAAATATATATTTACTATACTTTATGTAATATTTAATTTAAAATATTTAGACATAGATTTAACCCAAGCAAGATTTGTTTTTTGCTCAATCTCTAGAAAATGCATGTCTAAAGGAGAAGATAAAGAAAATTATATTTAATACAACCAAGCGTTGATATGTCCATTTGTTGATAACGTTAAAACTAAGGGTGCACTAAAAAGGGCAAAAATAAGGTTTCTAAAAGAGATAAATCAACCAAGCGTGATCTATCTTAGTGTGAGTATGTGGATGTAAGTGTTTGATACAGTGGCAGAAATGCATATAGCACTATAACATCTAGTAAAGTACAACAACCTCGATCATCAGTTAAAAAGCTTACACTTCGACCATCGGTCAATAAGGTTCAACAACATAGAATTTTTCCCTTCAACGATTGGTTGGCAGTTGAAATTCATAAATTCACATATAACATTCACATTAACTGGTGATGATGAGAATTGTGAATATCGTGCAGTTGCAAGTTTACTTGAAATGAGTGAGAACTTTTTTGCATTCATTCATCAACAGTATGTGGTAGAGCTTCAAGAATTCATGTTTCATTACGAGATAATATTTGGTGGAGAAGTTTTTGTTCAAAAACTTATACTTAGTATATATGTTGAAAGTTACAACTATAGATAATTGGATCACACTTTCAGAAATGGGACATGTGATTGCTTCGAAATTTAACTTAGTTTTCATCTCATTATGACTTAATTAATCTCAAACATTTGTTAAAAACTGTCATTTCGTACATGTATTAGTTGTAATATTTAATTTGATTATTGGTTATCATTTTAAATGATTGTATTCTTTAGATTTGGTTTAACTCCCAATATGTTTCCTTGTGTTTATGTTCTAATAATATATAATTTTAAGTAATTGCAATTAATTTTTTTAAAGGCTCCAATCTTGTAAAAAAGAGTTAAAGATAATTTTTTTAACTTTATAGTTTTTAGAGAAAAGAGATACTAATAATCTAGAGTTTGATTGATATGTAAGTAAAATTTGATCAATAATTGTTTTAGTTAAGATTCAAATTCAAGTCGTGTTAAACGATTAGTCATTTTCTAAAATTTATTAACAACTTGAGTACAATTATTTGATTAATTAAGATAATACATTTTATAATTGTAAAATAAGTAGTTTTAATATTATATTCATATGCATAGAGAAATAGCAGTAGGTGAAATTAATGTAGAATACAAAACTCATTATTTATAAATATTATTTTAAATTTGAGCTTAATAAAAAATTAAGGTATTAAATGTCAATCAACTTAAGAAAAAATAGATAAAATGGTATATAAAGATATTAAAGTTTGAACATCGTTAATGTCTAAATATTTCAATTTTACCCCTGTCTACAAATAAGTGCATATTGCTTTAAAATATATATATATATATTTTGTAATACCTCAATTGTGTCTGACAAATTAAAAATCATTTAAAAATTATAATAATAATAATAATAAATATAATACGTTTAAATATAATAGTTCTTATCCTATTTATCAACAAATGTAGACTCTGCCAAGTCGATGGATCGAGCAAGAGCAGCATCTTTGTTTTGACACTCTTGGTGCTCATCTGCAGGGTCGCTGTCAGCAACTATACCAGCACCAGCTTGAAGGTACGCAATCCATTGGCGCCGTTGGTTTAGGTCTTTGTGTGAGTACATTGTGTCGTACCTTGTTCCGGTTGGAAATACTATTGTCCTCAGAGCTAGAGCAATGTCCATGTTGCCTAAGAAAGAAATGTATCCAAATCCTCTGGCTATAAGGCCCTTGCATTGCCACTTCCAATTCGTCCATTAATTGCTCGGCCCTCACCTGCATTTACCGGTTATTGCATAAGAATGAAGCTGTGGAAGATTGAAATTGACAGTAAAATAAATATATTTAAGGACAAAAAGGAGCAAAGAAAATTATGAACCTTTGGTGCTCTGCTGACAGTTCCAACAGGCAACGCAGCGCAAAGGGGGTCCCAGCAGGTCAAATGGTCTTGCAGCTCTCCCGTACCCTTTAAATATTTACCTGGAATTAAATATTATCTAGTATGCTGAATGTATTTGATAAATATTTTCTTATCTAAAAATAAAAGATTATCACCGTTGAGCTTATGTGCATGACATGGGAATATCTTTCAACATTCATAAGCTTCTCAACTTTAACAGAACCACTTTTTGAGACCTACAAACATAATTTTTGTTAAGAGTGCAATATTTCTTTAAATATACAAAATAATAGCGTAAACGATTGCATAAGAACATAATGTAACTGGGTTAAAGTGAAAGTATATGACAAACCTTTCCAAGTAACTGGGTTAAAGTGAAAGTATATGACAAACCTTTCCAATGTCATTGTGTCCCAAATCAATCAACATTACATGCTCTACACGTTGCTTTTCATCTTTCAGGAGCTGCGCTGATAACTTTTCATCTGTTTACAAAAAACATGATCATCATCAAAACATGAAAGAGATGACCATTGACTTTACCAAATGAAGTATTTTTATATGTTATATAGAAATAAACCTGCAAAGAAGTCATATATGGACTTGGATTCACAACTCTCAATGCTCTATAGACTTCAAATGGATCAGCGAATGTTCTTTGTTCAAATCTCTGACTTAATACAAGCTGGAAACTATCTCCTGCTTTGATATGTTCTTTTGCCTGAAGGACTACCTCCTTGTATGCATCAGATGTCATGTTTGATTCCTTTAAAGGAGTACCGAAATGAAAAGTTTGCAAATCCATAGAGCGGGAGCATATTTAATTGAATGTGCAAACTGCCAATGGTTTTGCAATTTGGTGAAATGGTTGAAGACTACAAAAGTATTAGCCGATAACGACTAACGAATTCCAATTTGTTTTGGTACTCATAATAACTAATGAATGAAAGAAAGCTTAAAAAAATCAGTAGAAAATGTATTACCAACCAAGACAAGCAAAACCAGCAGCTGATGAAGCCAGTCCAGCTGCAGTAGTTGTTGGAGGGACGTTCTTCAGTGTACACTACAGCTTGGCCTAATGCAGGTAAGAGAGTTTGCTCAGCATATCCAATTTGCAACTTTAAGGAATATATATCACAATAATTAATCATTTCACTAAGTATGCTATCATAATAACTCCAAGGAACTTCACTAATGAAACAAGATATCATCAACGAAAGTAATTTATCATCAAACAGGATTCGAAGACAGATAAAAACAGATAAATTACAACACTACTGCAATTTTGTGATTTTGTATTAGTACTTGTGTTGTATTACAACATTGCTGCAGTTTTCTAGAATTATTATTGAGAGAATGAGATAATTTAGTGTTTATGCATTGTTCTATAGGGAGACAATGTTCTTCATATATATTATATAATATACTCTAACAATCTGTCTGTAAACACCTCAATCAAAATGGTTAAACTATAGATTAGGGATGTGAAGTCAAAATAATCAGGATACCTGACAGTTCGTCAGCATTTGGAGAAGCCATTGGCAAACCAGAACTTGGTTCAGCAGCAAGACCCTGTGTCACGTTATCATTTCCAATGAAAATCAAATAACCTAATCTCAACAATTAAACATCTAATGCAATGACCTGACATTTTTAATAACAAATAATTCAGAATCATCATACTAAAACTTTAATAACAAATGATGACATTTTTATTCAGGTTAATTGAATATTAGAATGATGCCATGAGAGTGTAGTAGTTTTAGAGCAGAGCCTACATAACATAATTGATAATTGAATTGAATTGAATAGAATGAGCAATAACAAAGAATGAAGATAAAAAGCTAAGTACCATACCAAGCTGTTGCATGAACATTCTAGCGGTTAGCTGTTGAATTCTTCCATGAGATCGAATATAAGAAGCGAGATTCCCTCCAGCACAAAACTCCAGGACCGAGTAAACACATTCATCATCACCCTAAGTAACAAAAAAAAAAATCTAAGGTTATAAACATATTTTTAATTAAACAAAAAAGAGGATTCTCTAACCTAGAATAAGTGAAGAAGACGAACAATATTGGGATGAGTTTAGAGAGAAACACCTGTTTGATCGCAACATGTTGACGAGTGGGTGTTTGTTCAGTTTTCTACACTGTGGAGAAAGAACCCTCTCCGATTTTGGACTTTAGGACATACGAGTACTTGTTCTTCATGTTGTATACATCTTTTTCCATTCCCCCCAATTTGCCTTCACATTCCATTTGAGTTAAGTCACATCAAATTTGAACATCACCCATCACCGTTAAAATGAAGAGGTGCGAATAAGGACTCCTTCACACAATCCTTAAACACCTTATTGACAAACATATGACGAATCAAAGAGAACCAACCTCAGGGGCATAACATCAAACACCTAACAATCACTCTTTCACCTAACCAAACTCAGATTCTCAAAATGATGCCGGTTTTCAAAACCCCATTCAACGGTTACTCCGTCAAGTTCAATCCATTCTACGGAAACCGCATAGCTGTCGCCACCGCTCAACCCCGTTTGCCGTGACTCTTTCCTCTCCGGTTCATGGGATGATACCGTCAAATTATGGACTCTCAGATCGTCCAACTTCCGTTCGCACTTTCAAAGAACACGCTAACTGTGTCTATTCCTCCGTTTGGAATCCTCGTCATGCCGATGTGTTCGCTTCCGCTTCCGGTGATTGCAGTATCCACGAATCAAGTGCAACTTCGTGAGCTCCACTGCTCATACTACCACATGCAAGTTCACTGTAATTTTCTAATCGACATGGGTAGGGTTTTATTGCTTGATTAGGGTTTGATTAGGATTAGCTTGGGATTCTATGATAGGAGTGAAAGAATGGTAGAAGTAGAAGAGACTTTAATTTGGGTAAAAATGAAAAGTAAACAGATTTTGATTTGGGAAAATGAGAAATTAAATGAAAAAGAAACAAGGGTGAAGGGAATGTTTTTCTTACATCCTTTACCTACGGTTAATCACAGTAGGTATATCTCATTTTCTTTTAAGTGATAATTGGTGACACTTAACATGTAGCGATAGATATTTTTTTTTTATAGTGGGGTTGCAACATGGAGGTCTAGGACACACGACCGGGGCACATGGCCATAAAGGCTTACAGCAAGGATTATATTTACCTTGTACATTGCCAACAACAAGAGCACATGCAATAGTTACAAATACATAATTGTTGATCCTAGTTTACATATTAGACAAATCAAAAAAATTTATAATTTAAGAGGTTCAATAAAAAGAAAATTCTCAACATAGAAAGGCTTTTAATATTTTGTAGGTTTAGTGAACCTATAAATCTACGTTTTAAAAAAAAAAAGTTACAATATTTTTTAAATTTTTTTTGATTTTTTCAACGAGAAACTTGAAAATCACCCTCAACATAGTTTCCATTTTAGCCAAACTTAATTTGTAAAGAAAGACAAAATGAATATGTTATATTGGATGACATGTCAAAATAATGTACACTTATTTACAACAAAGTTATAATCTTTAAAATATATTTTTAATATTTAGTCACTAATAATATTCAAATTTCAAATTATCATATTAGGTTTTTTTTTATATGTTGATCGACTTTGAAGATTTTATTATTTTATTAAAATTTAATATTTAATGATGTTTATTATGAATAATTTATGTATTCTTCATTAATTTCATGCAGTTTATATTTATCTATGAAATGAATAAAATATTATAAATAATTCATTTACAATTACAAGATATTAAACCTTAAAAAATATATTTACTTCACTAATTTCAGTGTTTTCTTTCAAATATATATAGAACATAAACTTAACATGAAAAAGATAAGAAAACAAAATTTAAATGTCAAAAACAACATGTATAAAAAATTATAAAAACACAACTATAGTATACTCGATTTTATATATAAAAAATTGGACAGAGAAGAAGAACAAAAGTATTTAGGGACAGACAAATTCCATTTTGCGAATCAACGTGTTTAAACGAATTTAAGAAAATCAATTTTATTACAATTAAATTTTTACCCTAATGAAATTACATGTATGTTAATGAATTGAAATTAAAAAAAGGTTAGTTAATATTGTTTGTCGAGATGATTCTTAGATTCTAGAATGGAGTTGTATAGCGTCTACAATTTTATTAGAGATATTTGTGAAAGCGTAGTTTACAAGAAAAATATAAATGGAATTTGTATAAGATAGTTAATTTAAAAATTTAAATTTTATTGCAATTAATTACATTAAGTGAAGTAAAAATTTAAATACAAACATAAATTTAAAAATTTCTAAACACTCATTAATTAATGATAAACAAGAATGCAAACAAAATATTATGAGCATCTATTTTGGAGAGACTTCAATTTTATGTATCTTGGTAGTAAACTTTTTGCCATTTAATAATTTTCATAATTTTTTATTTTTAAAATTAAATTTGCAAATACCATTATTTTGAAATTTAAATAAATAAAAGTTTAATATAAACTTGCCGCCATGCATAATCTTTTTAAGAGTCTAGATATAATTAAATTTGTCCTCAAGTAAAAAGATAAGCTTAGTTAGTGTAGTGAAACTAAAATTTTATCAATCACATAAGTATTATTAGATATATTTTAGAATTAAATATATATTTTATACAATTTGTGTTTTCTCTCTAAAATATAGATTTACAAAAGAAGTATCATTTGGGGGTGAATGAACTTCAATTCAAAGAAAGTATGTTGGGTAGGGTGGAATACAGTTTGCACAACAATATAGTGTATTTTGGTGAGCAGAAACAAAATCTTCATTGCGCTCCAGGTGATCTTAGACAGAGACAAGAAGTGGAAATATTGTAGAAATGCGCCTTAGGCGCAAGCATTTACACTTCTAGCACACAACATCTATTATATGATATTTATTGCATTTTTCTTTAGTTTTGAGTTTGAATTTGATTTTGGTTTCTTCATGAAAGTTGTAGTTATGGATCTTAGTTTTTATTTGCACTTGATTTGACTCCAATTGAACATCTACAACTCCAGATATAACTGAATTACTCCATATAGATCATATTTATTTCTCACCAAAATTCAGCTATACATTAAGTAACAAAATAATGTAAAACTAAGAAAAATCTCTAATTAATCAAGAAACTAAGAACATAAACATTTCATCAAATTTCAAGAACTAAAATCAGCAAACCATATCAAATAAACCCCTAAATCAACTAAAATCAACTAATGATTAAAGATAAATAACACTAAAACAATCTTGTTTGGCTTTAGGTGGTGTTGGTTCAATTGCCTTTGCATTCCTTGTTGTCCTAGCTTTGACAATATTTTGTGGATTCGAAACTGTATCACTAGGAAAATTTCTAAGTGCTCTTTGTGCTAATTATTGAGTAATTTGACCCATTAGGGTATCAGGATTCTTTATTGAGGCCGAGTGATTTTATGGGACGTCTCTTGACTGTCCAATGAAAGCACATGTGTTTGTTCCAATAAAATTATATATATATATATATATATATATATATATATATATATATATATATATATATATATATTACAGTCATACATCAAATTTAATGAGTTATCCTTGTGCTACATGCTTGTTATAGCTTGATCACCTATTATTTGATCTTTGATTTGAGGTTTTATTGGAAAATATTCTTTGAATCTTAATTTAAGATAAATCATCTATTGAATCTAATTTCTAGGAATAAAATTAGGTTTAATAGTAGTAAATAATTAGTGTTTAATGCAAACTTATTTGTTATATTCAAGGAATCAATGTTTAGGAAAGAATGTTGGTTTCTCAACTCAATAAGAGTATCTCCAACGGTGAACTCAATATGAATTTATTAAATGGGATCAACTATGTCATATCATTTTGGAAGAACTCATTCATTTTTTACTTCAACGATGAACTCACGAATTCATTAAATAGGGCCCACCACTAACGGTCGTACATTTATTATTATTCATAAATTAATTGAAAAAAAAAGGTAATTGTGATGAAAGTATTGTTCCTTCCTGAGAGAATTATGATGACAACTTGGCACATCTCGAACGATGAACTCACCAAAAACTGAATTTTAAGTAATTACACGCTAGCGGACGAACTCATTTTGCTACCATTGAAGATGCTCTAAGAAATTACTGATTCTTGATTAGTGATGATGATGTTATTAATGTGTAATAGCGAACATGAAGGTTAATTATTAGGATACAAAGAGCGAAATTCATGAAATATAATTCCAATGTGTTTATCTTACTGTTTATATCCAATATTTATCTTTGATATTAATTTATTTATGTTCATTAATAAAAACCAATTTACTCTCAAACCCTTAAAGTTATAACTATAACTATTGTTGAATTAGCTATTAGTTACTAATAACAATATCAAATCCCTTTAGTACATGTCATCTATGAGAAATGTGACTACTAGAAAGATTGGTTTTTGGAGATCGAAACTTCGGTCGCAAAATTATAAAAATCACTCATTAATCATTTAGAAACTGATTTAGAAATTAATTTAAATTAATTGATAAACCACTAGTTGCTAATCTATTGTGATAGAACTAGTCACTAAATTGATGGTTAGTTAGTCATTATTTTTGCTACCATTATATTTAGAGACCCATTTTTCTGTGAATATTATATTGATTTCTAAATTGGATGTTTGTTCAATAATTTCTACTATTTAGTCTTTAAATCAGTTTCTATTGTGAATGGTTTATTTCGGTCTCTATATAAATTGCCAAACAACTATTTATAGTAGTGTGTGTCATTTGATGCAATATAAATTGTCACTAGTGCTTTTCTATGCTCTATCTTCAAAAACAATGGTTGGACACCACATTTGAAATTTACCATCATCCAAAATCAATAAAACCGGCCCAATAGACTTTTGTAGTTTACCATTTATAGTGAGTGTATATATCTATTTTTCTCCTAGTGAAGGGAATGATATTCAAATATTCAGACCTTCAGGGGCTGTTATAATTGATTTGTATGTAGATATTGACAATCCAATATTTGTAACAGTCCTATGAAAACTTTCACTTCGATGATGTTTGGGTCGTGGAACTTTGATAGAGAATGATGGATAATTCAAGTCTCTTGTCGACATTGTCAATAACAAATGCTTTCTTTGGGTTGTATTGACACCTTATCCACAAAAGAATCTTATGTAATCAACTTTATTAGACTCATATATAAAACCAGGATTTGCAATTTTAACACGATCAATTTGACCGATTCCATAAACAAATTATGCAACATAGTTATGTTCTTGACTCGCAATATTACAAGAAACACAAAATTTATATTAGCCTAAAACATACTCAAAGTATATTATACTTAGCTCAAATTATATAAACATGAAATACACAGTCCTTGTATAATAAGAAATATGCATTAACAATTTATTTTAACATATAAACAATTTTTTAATTAGTAGTAAGATGATTCAAAAAAATTATATTTTTAGAATTATCATTATCCTTGTAAGTATTTATAAATACTTTAATATTTATTCTTTAAGACAATAAAGTAAAGTTTTAAATATTTTTTTTATCAACTTCAAAGTTGTATCTAAAATTAAAAAAATCACTACGCCAAAAATAACATTTTATAGGGTTTCTTTTACAGCGCTTATTAAATATAAGCGTTGTTGTAAATATATTATAAAAATATAAGAGCACTTTTTTGACAAGCGATGTGAAAAAAACATTGTTGTAGGGTCATATAGCACTTGCACATAATGTTTACAAGGCTTTTACAGCGCTTGTACACAAGCGCTGTAAAATGAAGCGCCCTCACATAATATTTTACAGCGTTTTTGGAGCGCTTTAAAAACAAGCGTGGTAAAATATAGCACTCCCACCTAATGTTACATAGCTTTTACAACACCTTAAAAACAAGTGTGGTAAAATATAGCGCTCCCACCTAATGTTACATAGCTTTTACAACGCTCTTTGGATAAGCGTTGTAAAAGACTTGCACTTTCAAATAATTAAATGACCTATTAGAGCCTTTTTTTACAAGCACTGTAAAAGACATGCGCTTTCAAATAATTAAATAATCTATTAGAACGCTTTGGTTACAAGCGGTGTAAAAGTCTTGCGCTTTCACATAATTAAAGGACCTATTAGAGCGCTTATTGCATAAGCGCTGTAAAATTATTCACTTTAAATAAAAATCCACTACGCGAAAAATAGAATATTACAGCGTCTTTTTTAAGCAATTTACAGCACTTTTTCAAAAAAAAAGATATGGTAATGGGAGAGATGATCGTGGATGGAAATATGGTTCAAACAGGTAGAGATTATTGTGGAAATAAGATTCGTAATGGAAGAGATGATAAGGTTCGCAAAGGAAGAGAAGAATGACGAAGAGGAGATGATAGTGAAGTGTACGTAATCAAGAGGAAACTGAAGCGGGTTATTGTTATATATAAAACCCTATTACAACGCTTTTTTAGAAGCCTTTTACAGCGCTTGTTGGAAAAGCGCTCTAACAGGCCTCCTTATTTTATTTTTAAAAGGCTCTTTTACAGCGCTTGTGGGAAAAGCGCTGTAAAAGACCTCTTTGTTTTTTTATGTTATATGACTGTTTTTTTTTTAAAAAACTTTTAGAGCGCTTTTTCAAATAAGCGCTCTAAAATGCCTCCTTATTTTATTTTTATAAGGATCTTTTACAGTGCTTGTAGAATAAGCATTGTAAAAGAGCTCATTGTTTTCTTATGTTATATGACTGTTTTTTTTTAAAAGCCTTTTAGAGCACTTTTTCAAATAAGTGCTCTAAAAGGCCTCCTTATTTTAATTTTATAAGGATCTTTTATAGTGCTTGTAGAATAAGCGTTGTAAAAGACCTCTTTGTTTTCTTATGTTATATGACTGTTTTTTTTAAAAGCATTTTAGAGCGCTTTTTCAAAAAAGCGCTCTAAAAGACCTCCTTATTTTATTTTTATAAGGATCTTTTACAACGCTTGTAGAATAAGCGCTGTAAAAGACCTCATTGTTTTCTTATGTTATATGACTATTTTTTTTAAAGCCTTTTAGAGCGCTTGTTCAAATAAAGGCTCTAAAAGGCCTCCTTATTTTATTTTTATAAGGATCATTTACAGCGCTTAGTACAAGCGCTGTAAAAGACCTCCTTGTTTTCATATCTTATTTGACTATTTTTTTAAAAGCCTTTTAGAGCGCTTTTTCAAATAAGTGCTCTTAAAGGCCTCCTTATTTTATTTTTATAAGGCTCTTTTTTAGTTCAATTTAGTTCAGTTCATGTAAATTACTAATTTATATTCAGTTTAGTTCATGTAAATTACTAGTTTATATTAAATTACATGAACTTAGTATAAAACACTCAAATCAAGATAAATATAAGCTGGAAAAAAAATTAATCAGAAAATCAAATACATGACTGCTTATATAAAACAATTAAACATGTACATTAAGATGCCCTTCTTCTTTTCCTGGTGGGATTCACATTTGTTTGTCCATTATTAACGATACGAAACGATGGATTAATCCAAATTCCCTCATCATGATCATCTTTAAGATATAAACCATCATCAGTTGAATCAATTTCATGTGGTTGTTGTGATGTTGCAAATAAAATATCATTACCAACATCTTCATCATTATTGTTATCATCACTTATTTTATTGGTCGATAGGACAACATACCATTTATCATTAGCAGGATCAGTGACATAAAATACTTGTTGAGGTTGCAACGCTAAAATAAAAGGCTCGTCTTTGTATCCCACCCTATTAAAATCGACAAGCAAGAACCCTGACTCAGTAATCCGAACGCCATTATTATTATCGACCCACTTGCAATCAAATATGTGAACACGAAACATTGTATAGTCTAACTCCCATATGCGCTCGATAACCCCAAAATATGATAGATTTGCATATATTGGATTTTTGTATTTTGCACTTAAGACATGCATCGCTTCAGCTATAAGAGTGACTCCGCTATTTTGCATAGTGGTCTAATCATCTTGTTCTTTGGTATAAAATGTGTAGCCGTTAATAACATAAACAGTGTAAGAAAAGACATGTAAACTCATACCATTTGCTAGCCACCTCAATCTATGTGAAATTGATTCGGGGTCTATATCAAACTTTGACTTTATATGATTTTTTAACCATGTTATAAAACTTCGATTGTGCTCTCGAGTTATCCAATTTTGATTCCTATTCATGTTCAAACGAGATAACTGATCCATGTGTATTGTAACATACGGTTGAACCTCATCATCATTGTGCATAACATACAATTGTGCCTGCTGCCATTTTATCCTTGATATAGTCATTAGTCTCCTTCCAATTATCCCTTCTCCTGATATTCTTCCTAAATGACGAGACATGGGAAGCCCTATGGATTCAACATTGGACAGATATTCAGTACAAAATTCAGCAGCTTCTTCAACAATGTACCGTTCAGCAATACAACCTTTTGGTCGACTTCTACTTTTTACGTATCCTTTTAATATTTTTATATATCGTTCTATCAGGTACATCCATCTCATATAAGCTGGCCCACAAAGTTGTATCTCCTTAACCAGATGAACAATAAGGTGAACCATTATATCAAAAAACGAGGGTGGGAAATACATTTCAACCTCACACAAAGTAACAACAATTTCCCTCTAGAATGTCGGTAATTTCTTAGGGTCGATCACTTTACTACAAATTTCCCTGAAGAAGAAACATTATCTAGTTAAGGCTCATCGAACTTTTTCAGGTAAAATGGAATGTATACCTATTGATAGCAAATGCTGCATTAGAATATGACAATCATGGGTCTTCAAGCTTTTTAATTTGAGGTCTTTCACACAAACCAAATTTTTAATGTTTGAAGAGTATCCTTCTGGAACATTAATTTCGTGTAGAAATTTACATAAAACAATTTTTTCCTTTCTAGATAGAGTATGAGCGGCTGAAGGTAGATATGTGCGATTTCCTTTCTTTACGGGACCCAATTCACTTCTTATTCCCATATCAACCAAGTCTAATCTTGCATTGATGTCATATTTAGACTTTCTTAGAACATTGTGTAACGTACCAATAACACTATCAAATACATTATTTTCAATATGCATCACATCGAGGAAATGTCTTATATACAATGACTTTTAATATGGAAATTCAAAGAAAATTGACTTTTTCTTCCACCCAGTTTTGACCAGCTCTCCCGCAATAGGTTTGCCAAATTTATTGGTCAAACCTTATAATTTTTCAAGTATTTGATATCCACTCGGTGCTAAAGGAGCTTTACCTTCCTCTGATTTTCCATTGAATGCATTTCTCCACCCACGATACTGATGAGTATAAGGTAAAAATCTACGATGTCCAAGAAATACATTCTTCTTACAATGCTTCAACCGCATCCAATTTGTACTCTCTTCACATATAGGACATGCACACTGACTTTTAATACTATATTTTGATAAATTACCATATGCTGAAAAATCATTAATTGTGTCGAACAACATAGCTCTCAAATTGAAACATTCTTTCTTATACCCATCATATAGTCGACATTCTTGTGAATTTAGTACAACCAATATATATAATGGTTTCTCTGCATCACTCAACAAACTCTCAAACATTTTAGGACAATCCCGAAGATCTTCTTCAAATGCTTTTCGAATCACCTCAACTCAGTCCGGCTCATATGTATTTCTATCGAAGTCAGTTGAAGCATATGTCGAACCACAGGGAGAAGATATTTTAAACATCCATAGTTTATAAAATCTATGATTTCCAAATACATGTGATTAATATTAAGGGACGAAGTTAACCCTCCTTGGAAGATGTTATGTTTTGTATTGCTTACGTCAAGATGAATTATGATCTCCTTAGAATTTGTATAGTTAGTAGTGCAATCTATTCCATTTAATAGTTAAATTTGAATTTACAATATATGTCAAAATGTGTATTATAATATTTATCTATTTGATAGGCACTTGTAGAACCTGATTGACATAGTATTTGCGAAATTATGGTAATAGTTTCGTGGTTGTGACAATAGAAATTGTGATTGTATTCAATATGGTGAAGTTACTGGTTTTTGTTCTTATGTGCCATACGCTGGCACATCTTGTGCTTAAACTTCTTTTATATATGTGTGTATAACCTTTGATCAAGAAAATGGATATCTTTATGTCATTATTTCAAGTTGTGATATAAAATATTTTTTCAAAGAATGTGTGTGACGACAAATATTTTGCAAAAACTCATATTGCTAACTCTATTTGTTAATTATATCGTAAGAGTTCTGATATTATTTTTAATTATGCAAAAATACAAATTTAGAAGTATAAGACTTTTAATACTACAAATTCATGAATTTATCATCTCAAGCATTCGTAAAGTTCACTTCCATTTCAAAATAAGAATCGTAGAACATTTTAATGTTGATCAAGCAATCAAAAGCATTAAGCACATAGATGAGAAAAATAATTCAACAAACACATTCATATAACTAGAAATCAAATCACAAACATAAGGCTTTCATCTTGTTACATTCACCCTAACAAATACAATTTAGTTACTCATAACAGAGAGAGAAAAGATAGAGATTAGAGAAGAATTACAAGAAAAATTAATGAATGATTCTTGATAAAACAACTCAAATGGTGTTAGAAACGACCGTCTTTGAGTTTCTAATCTAGGGCACAAGTCTCAAAACTTCTCAATTGTCAATAAGATCCTTAAAACGTGAGAAATATGATTTTTAATGTGTTTTGCTGCACATCATGCACATCAGGCGTGAATTGGGAGTGGCTTCAGCGCGAAATGCGCTTCAAGTGCGCTTCAAGCGCACAACATCTTCTGTGTAGAGTGTATTGCATTTTTGACCTTCAATGGCACCACCAGTAGTCGAAGGAGGAGCCCTAGCTGGCTGAGGTTGATTTAAATCTGGTCTGATCAACCCAGCTGTTGGCATAGTTGGTCGGTATGCAGTTTGATGATCTGGGACATGTTGATGTGAAGATGATGGAGCATACTGATAATTATGAAAATATTGTTGTTGCTGAAACATTGGCTGCTGCTGTTGCTGGAAGGCAGAGTTCGAAAGATCCTGGCGTTGTTGGAAATTTGGAGGCGGTTGCTGCTGTTGGGAGTATTGAGAGTAATTTTGTTGCTGCTGGAAAATTGGTTGTTGATGCAAGTATTGAGGTCGAAGCGGGAACTGCTGATGAAACACAGGAGGAAATGAAAATTGTTGTTGTTGAAATTGCTGTTGCTGCTGAAACTGCTGCTGCTGCTCTTAAAACCTCTGTTTCCATTCCTCATTCAATTTATCAATTGCGGCTTGTATCAGCTGCTGTGTCCTTTCTTCTTGCTCACTTGCCCATTGCTCCTTTAACTGATCAAGATTATCTATCGGTGCCGGACGATGAGATCGATCCGTACTAGCATAAGAAGAAGTCGACGTCTCAGTCTGAATATAGCTGGTTGGACCTTTCACAAAGGTTGATGATAAAGTACCGGCTCCCAGCACACGCCCTTTATACTTGCCACCACTGATGTTCATAAAATTTGCAGTCTCATATTGTTTCCGCTCCTCTGGAGTAGCTCTCATAGTAGGAGGAAGAGTAGCTTGATGATCATCCCATTCTTTCATGACTTGTTCAAGTTGTTCCTATATTAGAAATCAAAAAATTAAAATAGTTAATAATTAATATATAATAATTTAAAGGTGTAAATATATATATATAATAAACTAAATATAATAATTACCTGAATCGTTTTTGATAACGAATCAGTATACTCATTTTTTTGACGATTAACATGAAGATAGTGATGTATCTCAGCCTGAGTGACCTCCCTACCAAGTTGCTTTTCCTAAAATATATATTTAATTAATGTCAAGTTTTATTGGTGAAATGTGATGATTAATTAAATAAAAATTAATAGATATATATTATAAATAATAATTAATTACCATATAGTATTTAATTTCTCCAACAGACATGGAACCTCCCTTATGTGTACTGGTACCTCTCTCAGATGCTCTATTAATCTTTGCTTTTTCTCTCTTCTATTTGTAAGCATCTGTGTTCCACTTCCTCCACAAAGCACTCCAAACATTTTCACCAATCCAATTTGGCCGTTTATCCTCGCCCTTCTTACGTGCGTAAGACAACATAGATGACAGACGCTTCGAAAAGCGATGGTCAAATGAAGCCAAAACTGCGGCATGATGCTCTCTTTTCCAAGTACATTTAGTCTGTTGTTTGTTTAAATTTAAAAAATATTAAAAATATAATTCAATTAAGCAATCAAATGTATATATAATTAATTAGTACTTAAATAAATTAATGTAATCACTTACTTTGAAACAATGTAGAAACTGATCAACTTCCCTAAATTGCGGTGTCTTATCCTCTTTAATCTCACCCCAAGACAACCATGGTTTTTTGTATTTCTCTTGTATAACTTCAGCAATTGCCTTTGCAGATGGTTTAAAAGGAAGATATCTTCAAAATTTACATGCAAATTAAATATAAATATTAATTAATAAAATAATGTAACATGATGTGCAATAATAAAATATTTAACAATCATAGTTTACATACCCATCTCCTTCTGGATTTATGACAATGCGGTTGTAGCAATCAACACATCCGGGTTCCATTATTTCGTCTAACGTATAAGGCTCTACTGGGACCTCTGGATATAGAGGAATAGCTCCACCACTAGTCTAATGGTCGGCATCGGCATGAGAGATGGGTCATTAACAACACGTGGTCTAGCAACTTTTTTCTTACCACGTGATGTTTTGGATATTCCTTGTATTGCCACCGTTCCTGGTCCTCCTGATCCATCTGAACCTCCAGCTGAACCTCCTGATCCTCTTACTCCCACTGAAGCCATGTCTATATATATATATATATATACATCCATATCCATACATATATATATAATATAATATATGTGTGTATGTACAATTAACATAAGATTAATTATATGTAAACGATATTGAAATATACATAAATAAATTTTAACACTCACATAAATAAATAAATATATAATGTTATACATATTGATATCCATACAAACATATATATATATATATATATATATATAATGCCTAATTAATTAATTGTCTTCGTCTTGGTCATCTTCATCATCAGTATATTCATTTGATGAGTGATTTAAGTCAATATTGCCTTCATCGTTCTCTAATTCATCTATTTCTTGTTCATCAACTTCTTCTCCAATGTGTGACTCATGACAAAGTTGACTAATAATCTCATCTCCAATCACATGATCCAAATTTGACATTTCATCCATTTGAAATGCTACTTCTTCATTTTGACCTGCTTCAACTTCTTCTATTCCACTCGTTGGTCTTGTTTTGATTGCAGCACACCAACCTTGTTTGCTTCTGACGGTTGATGGATAAGGAACATAATACACTTGTCTTACATTATAGGCCATGGCAAATGGATCAAACCGTGGATATCTTTTGCTCATTCGAATGTCTACAGTATTGGATATCAAATTGATTTTAGTTCCTCTGCTAGATGGATCAAACCACTTACAGTAAAACAACACCACTTTTTTCGCATAATCTAGGAACGTGTAGTCAATTTCATAAATATGCTCAATTATGCCATAAAAATCTTCTACTACGCCACTATCAGAGACACTCTTCATACAAACTCCACTGTTAATTGTTTCTTTTCCTTCAGTCCAAGATTCAGTGTGAAATTTGTATCTATTGATGTAATAGGTGTGCCATTCTTTGAAACTTCTACTCGAGCCCATAGATAAGTGCCTTAAGTGGATGTTGATAGGAGTTTGTTCTTCCTGATGCACTTGTTGTTGAAACCATAATGGGAAATTTGAATGTATATCATCAGATGATTGTCCCGTATTTAAAAATGCCCTGATCGATGACCATAATTATATGGTCAATATCAATTTAATCATATAATAAAATATAATTATTTAATAAGATCGGAGAGGAATTTGAAACGTACTCAATGTATGGTTTAACTTCAGTGCAGTTAATCAAAACGTGAACATGTGCCGCATTAAACACTTTGTCGCTTGGCCAGGAAATCGGAAAATCCCTACCAGCATGATGACCAGACAAGCAAAAAACTGATAAAGCATGTGGATGACGTATAACACTATCAGTAGCGTTTCTTCCGTTCACTGGTGACAATGTTTCATTGTTGAAATAATGAGAACAAAAGTGTGTTGTTTCACGGTGTAGGTAAGATGAACAAATTGAGCCCTCAACTCTAGCTTTGTTTTTCACAGACCGTTTTGAATAACCCATGAACCTAGAATATACAAAGAGATGTACAATAAGCTCCATGTATATATATATAAGTTGAAGTATATTGAAATTAAAGAGATGTATCTATATATATATATATCACCTTTCAAATGGATACATCCATCTATACTGAACTGGTCCACCAAGCCTAGCTTCACTTGCAAGATGCACTGAGAGATGCTCCATCGAATCAAAAAACCCAGGAGGAAATACTTTCTCCAACTTACATAGAATGATCGGAATGTCATTTTCCATCTTGATTAAATCTTTATCAATGAGTGTTGAAGAACACAAATTCTTGAAATATTGACTCACTTCAATAAGTGGGTTCAATACATGTGTCGGTAAAGCACTAAAGGCAATAGGAAGTAAGCACTCTAAAAATATATGACAATCATGACTTTTCATCCCATGCATCCTCCCATTTTCCACATCAGCACATCTTGCCAAATTAGAACAATAACCGTCAGGCGTCTTCAGCTCTTTGATCCAACGATAAACAGATTTGGCTTCATCAGTAGATAAAGTGTAATTCGCACGAGGTTTAAGGGTCTTGCCGTTTTGTTCCACCAACAACAAATCTGGTCGTCTGCAATATATACCTATGTCTTTTCTTGCTTTGTCATTATCTTTTGTTTTCCCTTTCACATTCATCACAGTATTAAAGATGTTGTCAAAGAAATTTTTCTCAATATGCATAACATCGAGATTATGTCTCAAAAGATTATCTTTCCAATATGGTAGATCCTAAAAAATACATCTTTTAGTCCAATTGTGCCATTGTCCGTAACCTTGTGGTTTACAAGCCACACCATTAACAACATGTACCTTTGGCATATCTTTTACTTTATTCCAAACTTGTTCTGATGTCAATTTCATCGGGGGTCCTAGACTTTCTGCATAGCCCTTCATAAATGCAGCTTTGTTCCTTCTAAATGCATGATCAGCAGGTAAAAACCTACGATGCGAGTCAAACCACGATGCCTTCCCACCAAATTTTAAAGTAAATGCTTTCGTATCTTCCATACAAATAGGACAAGCTAGTTTACCATGGGTGCCCCATCGTGACCACATCCCATAAGCGGGGAAATCATTAATGGTCCACATCAATGTAGCTCTCATCATAAAATTTTCTCTCCGAGCAATATCGTATGTCAAGACACCATTCCACAACCTCTTCAAATCGTCAATCAAAGGTTGTAAATAAATATCAATACCAGTTGTAGGATTAGAAGGACCTGGTATCACAGCAGCTAAGAACATATAAGGTTTAGACATACACATATCAGGAGGAAGATTGTAAGGAGTAACAATAACCGGCCAACAAGAATAAGGAGTAGACGATGCTTGTATGTAAGGCATAAATCCATTTGAGGATAATCCAAGTCTTACATTGCGTGGATCTGACGCAAAATCAGGATGTATTTGATCAAAGTGTTTCCATGCCTGACCATCAGACGGATGTCGCAACTCGCCTGAATTTCTTTTATTCTCATAATGCCACGTCATCTTTCCTGCAGTTTGTATTGATGCAAACAATCTTTGCAATCTTGATACAATAGGGAGGTAAAACATTGCTTTCCTTGGAATTGATTTTCCCCTACTTACCCTTGAGTTATTCCTTTGGTGATACCTTGGTTCTTGACAAAACTTGCATTCAACTAAGTTTGCATCATTCATACCGAATTCATTGTCATAATACAACATGCAACCTTTAACACAACAATCAATCCTCTTGACACCTAATCCTAACTTTGACACTAACCGTTTCGCATCGTAATAACTTTGCGGCAAACCATCTCTAACAGGTGTTGCGTCTAGCATCATTTTAGTCATCAAATCCAAAGCTAAATCAGGAACATGAAATTGAGACTTTAGACCTAACAGTCTAATACACATTGATAACTTTGAGTTTGAAGAACCTTCAAACAATGGTTTATTTGTCTCTTTCAAAAGACCATAAAATCTCTAAGCTTCTTCATTGGGAAGTCCATCAGTATCATCATATTGATCTTCATTGAATGACAAATTAACCCCAACAGCATCCGAGATTATATCATTCATCGCCTCAAAGTGTTGATAGTTATAATAATCTATACCTAACATGTTAGTACTACTTGAAGGACCTATGTTATAATTCTCCAAATATGTACTAGTATTAGGCGCGACCGGAGACTCTTCTCCATGATTAGTCCAAATCCAGTAGTTAGGCATAAATCCGTCTGCATACAAATGCACTCTTATTTCATCTTCACTTTTAAAACGTGTACATCGACATAAACAACATGGACATCTCATCCCCCCTTCATCTTGGACAATTTTTTGCACTCTCGCAAAATTGAGAAACTCTTCGACCTTGTTAGCAAAACGTTGTTTAAAACCCTTTCTTCCGGGAAAATTCCTATCGTACATCCAACTACGGTCTAAATCCATAGTTGCTTTATATATATATATATATATATATATATATATATATATATATCGATGTTTTATATATTAATTGCTTTATTTTTCAAAAGCATTAATATAAATTTTGACATATTTATATGTCAATTAAGGGAGCATGCATTTGCACACAATATAATATATTATTATCAATACAATAATAAAATATATACCGAATATAATAATAAAATATATATCAATGCTATCAAAAAATATCAATACTAACAAAAAAATAATAATTAAATAAACATTATATATATATTAATTTGCCAACAATATAATAAATTATAAATAATATAATAACATATTAATACTTATAACAAAAAATAATAATTAATATGGTAAATTTTAATAATGTTTTTTTTAAAATCAATAATTTTGATATGTATGTCAATTAATTAGGGGATTATATATTAATTAATTTGCAAACAATATAATAAATTATTAATCAAGACTATATCATTATATAAACTTATATAAATTTTTAAATGATGTTTTTTTAAAAATCAACACTAATAATCAAGACTTAAATAAAAAATAATAATATCATCAATTTTAATAATGTTTTTTTAAATAATAATTATACTAAAACTAATATATTTTAACTGAAACTTTAATTTATCATATATTAATATGTAAACAACATCATTACTATTTTTTAAAAAATAAATTTATAAAACTAATCTAAATATATATATTACTAATCTATATTTTAAAAATAATATATATATATATATATATATATATATATTTACTAATCTAAATTTAAAATATATAAAATACTAACTTGAATGCCGAGTAGCGTTTGACTTCAAGCTTCCACTCACGTACGATGCTTGCAAGTCTTCGAAAAAATTAACAAGCACTATAAAAATAAAAATCAATAATATTAATTAGTTATATCATATTAAAAAATAAAATTATAAATTAATTACATATATAATACAAATTAATTTCATACATAATATAAATTAAACTTACCAAATTTATATGATGAGTAATTTGTAGAGAGAAGGAGGAGAGAATAGTAAGAAATAAATTTTAGAGAGAAGTTGTATTGTGAAAATGAATAAGGGGATGAGTAATATATATAGAAATCGTATTGGGCCTTTGTGGCGGCCTTGCCCGTCACAAAATTCCAACGGCTAATTGCATTTGTGGCGGCCTTGCCCGTCAGAAACGCCAACGGCTACAAAGGCCTTTGTGGCGGCCTTTGCCGTCAGTAAATGTAACGTGTAGCTCCACTTGTGACGGCCTGAGCGGCCAGAAACACCCAGCTGGCATTGGGCGCCTTTTGTGGCGGCCTTGGCAGCCAGTAATGCCACATCCTCAATTCGTTTGTGGCGGCCTAGGCAGCCAGTAATGCCACATCATTTCAGATTTTTGTGACGGATCTGGCCCTCACAAAATTCTTTTTTGTGGCTGTAAAAGCCCTCACAAAATCCTTAATTTTTTACCTGGATTTTGTGGCTGCCTAAGCCCTCACAAAATCACAATGTTGTGATTTTGTGAGGACTTAGGCAGCCACAAAATGCAGTTACAAAATTAAAAATTTGTGAGGGCTTTTTCAACCACAAAAGATGATCAATTTCAATTTTATCCTTTGTGAGGGCTTTTTCGGTCACAAATTTGTGAGGGTTTTATTCGGCCACAAAATATTTATAAAATTGGCCACAAAGGAGCTTTACCTTCCTCTGATTTTCCATTGAATGCATTTCTCCACCCACGATACTGATGAGTATAAGGTAAAAATCTACGATGTCCAAGAAATACATTCTTCTTACAATGCTTCAACCGCATCCAATTTGTACTTTCTTCACATATAGGACATGCACACTGACTTTTAATACTATATTTTGATAAATTACCATATGCTGAAAAATCATTAATTGTGTCGAACAACATAGCTCTCAAATTGAAACATTCTTTCTTATACCCATCATATAGTCGACAGTCTTGTGAATTTAGTACAACCAATATATATAATGGTTTCTCTGCATCACTAAACAAACTCTCAAACATTTTAGGACAATCCCGAAGATCTTCTTCAAATGCTTTTCCAATCACCTCAACTCAGTCCGGCTCATATGTATTTCTATCGAAGTCAGTTGAAGCATATGTCGAACCATAGGGAGAAGATATTTTAAACATCCATAGTTTATAAAATCTATGATTTCCAAATACATGTGATTAATATTAAGGGACGAAGTTAACCCTCCTTGGAAGATGTTATGTTTTGTATTGCTTACGTCAAGATGAATTATGATCTCCTTAGAATTTGTATAGTTAGTAGTGCAATCTATTCCATTTAATAGTTAAATTTGAATTTACAATATATGTCAAAATGTGTATTATAATATTTATCTATTTGATAGGCACTTGTAGAACCTGATTGACATAGTATCTGCGAAATTATGGTAATAGTTTCGTGGTTGTGACAATAGAAATTGTGATTGTATTCAATATGGTGAAGTTACTGGTTTTTGTTCTTATGTGCCATACGCTGGCACATCTTGTGCTTAAACTTCTTTTATATATGTGTGTATAACCTTTGATCAAGAAAATGGATATCTTTATGTCATTATTTCAAGTTGTGATATAAAATATTTTTTCAAAGAATGTGTGTGACGACAAATATTTTGCAAAAACTCATATTGCTAACTCTATTTGTTAATTATATCGTAAGAGTTCTGATATTATTTTTAATTATGCAAAAATACAAATTTAGAAGTATAAGACTTTTATTACTACAAATTCATGAATTTATCATCTCAAGCATTCGTAAAGTTCACTTCCATTTCAAAATAAGAATCGTAGAACATTTTAATGTTGATCAAGCAATCAAAAGCATTAAGCACATAGATGAGAAAAATAATTCAACAAACACATTCATATAACTAGAAATCAAATCACAAACATAAGGCTTTCATCTTGTTACATTCACCCTAACAAATACAATTTAGTTACTCATAACAGAGAGAGAAAAGATAGAGATTAGAGAAGAATTACAAGAAAAATTAATGAATGATTCTTGATAAAACAACTCAAATGGTGTTAGAAACGACCGTCTTTGAGTTTCTAATCTAAGGCACAAGTCTCAAAACTTCTCAATTGTCAATAAGATCCTTAAAACGTGAGAAATATGATTTTTAATGTGTTTTGCTGCACATCATGCACATCAGGCGTGAATTGGGAGTGGCTTCAGCGCGAAATGCGCTTCAAGTGCGCTTCAAGCGCACAACATCTTCTGTGTAGAGTGTATTGCATTTTTGACCTTTTTTGAGCCTGACTTAGATTTTGGGGTGTTCATAAAAGTTGTATCTATGGATCGTAACTTTAATTTGCATTTGGTTTTACTCGAATGGGACATCTAAAACTCCATATATAGCTAAAATACTCCACTTCGGTCATGTTGACAATTGGGAGTATGACCAAAGTAAAGTATACTGCATTAACAAAGTAACAACGCAAAACTCTAAAAAATCTCTACTTAATCAAGGGAACAAGAACATAAATATTTCATTGAAGCAAAAAAATAAAATTAAAAAAATATATCAAATAACTCGTTAAATTAACTAATGAATAAAAGATAAAAAAGACTAAAAACAATGAAAAATATGCATATGATGAAGAGTTATCACTATGCCACCACCCAAGTGGACATACAATTCAAATCGGTCATGTCGTCATAGGTCTCCTCAACTCAACCCGAGACACAAATACGCGACAATCGTGGTAAACGTGTGTTACATGGTAGCTTCCGACATTTGGAGTTTTACCTACAAGTCACTTAGGAATTCTCCATCTGAATACCTTCAATGTCTAGCAATCTTCGATTAAGGTTCAACAGCAGACCACCACGATCACACTCATTCAGTTGTAATTCACCGAAATCAACAAGATTGTCAGACCCTACCTATATGATAACAAAATAATCTCCACTTCAAAAATGTACAATTTCTATTTTCATCTTGCAGTAAATTTCCATCTTCTTCTTTTTTCAATTAATTTTGTTTTATTTATTTAATTAGATTTTACTCTTGTATATGAATCTAACCCATAAAATATATTTTGCTCTTTTTATTTATTATTTTTAAATAAAATCAACAATTACCAAAATTAATTTTTTAAATATTTATTTTAACACAATTTTATTACTAATATTTTATAAAATATAGTAATTAATCCTTTAAAATACATTAATAACCAAAACACTCATATTCAAAATAATCACCATAATTATACTTATTTTCCAAATACTCAAATTAAAATATAAAATCAATACTTTATATTAATTAATAAATCATATATATATATATATATATTATTACTATCTCAAAATAATTATTTATAAAATAAATAACTAAAAACAATATAGTTATAAATAATTGAATTATGATTATGTGTACACTTAATATTCCACAAACACATAGAAAAATATCAATTAATTAAGTACCCGCATATACGCATAAAATCGCCTAATTATTTTTTTTTAAATAAACACTAAAATATTATTATTTTTTTAAAAAATAAATAAAATAACAAAATGTAATATTTATAATTTATATTACTCATTTAGTCCAATATGTATAAAACTAACACATCATCTGAAACATCCGTATAACGAAAACTAATCACAAAATTAACCAACATTTATTCTAAAATAATTTTAACATCAAATTAATTATTTAAAATTTTATTTAACTAATAAAATAATTTATTATACAAAACATGGGGTGTTACAAATGTCATGCAGAAAAAAATATATTATATTTTTTCTAGAAAAAAGTATATACGGGTGAATTATCTTTCAGGAGAGCACATGCTTGAAAATAACATGATCCTGTCACGAGAAGGATAGGACCTGCTTATATAGTATTTGTTCACACACACGTTATTAGTGTATTAATTCAAAATATTTTAATCCAACAAAAATAAGTAGTAAGTCAAAGACATTTTTTCTGTCAATGTTCTCAACAAACACATCCAACGATAAAAAACACGTATAAATAGTTTAAATATATTTTAATTAGTATTAAGCAAGGGAGACATACATGCTCTCAATTTAGAGGAAATTGCATTAAGAATAATTAAGATGTATACAATTGCTAGCTATTAAGTAAAGGTAGGTCGTATGCTTTTTTGGCAAGACCTCAAATGACAACATGAGAATCTATATGGGACGGGTAGAGCTGAAAATGGGAAGTTAATTAATCAAACCAAAAAGTGCATTAAGTAGTAATGTGAGATTAATTTTAGCAAACCTTGTGAAATAATAGTGTGATGTTATGAAATAATAATGTAAAATTAAATTTGGAAGATTTTGAGTAGACGTCATGAAATAATATTAAGTATTTTAAGAAGATATAATATAAGGTAGTGATTGATGTATAGAATTTGTGGAAAATGAAAGGTAGAAAAAAAAATGACACATCACATTTCTATTGAAGCCACACAAATTCGATTTTGTGAAATTCAATCTGATGAAATGGAAACGCATCGTGTTGGAATTTTATTTTAATAGATTATAATAAATAACACATTGTTCTCTCAAATTTATATTTATCAGTATGTAAGTGGTATGATATGTTGAAAATATTCATAATTAGTATTAATGTTAAGAATATAAGATCTTCAATGTAACATAAATAGAATAATAGTACACTTTTATACATAAATTCTTCTATATATTAGATAGAGTGTAGAATATATATTGTTTAGATGCATATGCATATTCAAATTTATAACAAGAATTGTGAGAAATGAGAGCAATAGAAAAATTAAATTAACTACATGTCATGTAGTTAATAAACTCCAAAAATCTTGTAAGACTTTTTTTTTCTAAATTTGAATATAACACCCTAAAATAAGAAGTGCTCATTTGAGGTGCAAATGGAAATTAGTACTCAATTAGAGGTTTGAGGTCTAAACTGAGTACAAAAACGGATAATTAAATTTGAGTCCAAACGTTTAAGTTTACAAAATAGATAACTACATATTCAATGATAAAATAAAAGAAAGAAAAACTCTACGTAATTTCTTTCCAAACACAGGAAACACACCTATAATAAAAATGAATAAGGAATCTATATATTCATATAATGTACATAAGAAAAAGTTATTTCTTACAAGATAATACTACACATAATACATGTGCGAATATGATTAACTTTTAGTGATTTTATTTTTCTTTACACAAAGGTGCTTGTTTCTTTCCTAAAAAAGGATAATTCTTTCTTTTGAGTGTTTTCATAATTATTCTATCTGCACTATATAACTATATAAGTATTTCTATACTATTTAAAAATTTTGTTAGAAATGATTTTTTAAGACAAACATTTGACATCAAACAACATATTTTATATTATGGGTATATTTTATATAGTTTTTAATTTTATATCAATTTTTTCTGTATCACAACAAAAAAAGTTAAAAGTAGGTATATTGTATAATATAATATAATTTTATTTTTGTTGAAGTTGTAGTATTTTAGAGAAAAGATAAAAAGAAAATAATAAAGGTTTGAATATTATTGATAATAAATTTATCAATAATAATAATAATAATAAAAGATATTATAAAATATTTTTATAATTAAAAATTGATCATAAAAAATAACTTAAAATACTCTAATATAATATAAAAGATATTATAACATATTTTTTAATGTTTTAGTAATTTTTAAATGTGATTTTGCTAAAGTAAATATTGATTTTGATGCATTGAATTTGGATGAAGATATGCAGTCCATGTGTAATGGTATCTTAAAGTTTGATGCTCTGTAGGCACCTTTGAGGCATCATACTCTTTTAGGATGTATTCTAAAACTATCATAATTTGCTATTTAGAAATACTTATGCTATGTATGATCTTAGAACAGTTGATATTTGTTATTAGAAAATGAATTTATAACAGAAATTTTTTTGTTGAAATATAAATAAAAAATATAATTAACATAAATAATATAAAGATATTTGATTTGCGACAAAATATAAAATAATAATATGTCATAATTATAATATATTTGAGGCATAATTTTTAATTTTATTTCGTTTCTATGGAATTATTAAAACATAAATAAAAAATATAATGAATAATAATTGTCACAATTTCCATTGAAAATTTTAGACGATAAAAAAGATATCAGTCGTAACATTGAAACAAAGTGAATGTATTGTGTCGTAAATTTGGGGCAGAGTAGGAGTCTTGAGTATATACAAAAAATAATGTGACGAAATTTATTTGTGGCAATAGAAGTTTATATGAAATTTATTCTATGTATAACGGAATTTTTGGTCCCAATTTAAGTTCATGCCGCTAGTATGCGGATGACACTCTCATGAAGTTATAGTTGAACTGCCAAACTGCAAAAGACTGCCAAACTGCAAAAGTTGACTTCGAGAAGGAATACGATTCCATCCGTTGGGACTTCCATGTGGGAGGGGACTTAGCAATCCACTTTCTCATTTTTTATTCTTGATTGCTTCTAAAAGGTTTGACTAGATTCATTTTTTATGCTGCTTCATTTTTGGGGATGATATTTTGCTCAAACTCATCTGTTTTCTTTTGTGTCGACTAAAAATCTCTTTCTTATTTTTTATGCTTTAGTTCTATTTCCATTCCTTTTATTTTGTTAAGTTTTAAATGATTTACATTGTTAAGTCATCAAAGTGTTGTGTTTCTCTTTTTTATGTGTTTTTGTTTGTAATATTAGATGTGGGCCAAACAAAAGATAATATGCTTGGTCGTGAATTAATGAATAAAATAAAGATATATTTCTTTCTTTTTATTTAACAAGTATACAATTTATTCAATAGTAATATAAAATAGAAAATTAAAAATTACAATGTGTATGAAACGTATACAATATAAATTGACATCCGTGCTTCTATCATCTCGTTCATCAAAGATAATAATTGGACTTCTAACTTTAAATTTACCATCGTCCCAAGTCAAAGAAGTTGATGCAAAAGGCTTCATTAGTGTTCCGTCTATCATGAAAACATATGTTTTTTTCCCCCACTGAAGTGAATGACAAAACGTTAGGCTTTACTGAAATATTGACTCCTTTAGGTGCAATCACAATTGCTCTGTAAGTAGACATCGACAATCCAACATTTGTAACACTTCTACTGAAGCTTCAACTCAAATGATGCTTGAGACGTGGAACTTTGAGAGCAAATGAAGGATAATTTAAATCTCTTACTGATGATGCCTCAGAGCAATTGATTTCATCCTCTATGTATAGCATATAAAATAAATTTTCAAATAGTAGCAATAAAAGTTTGTAAAAATTCATTTATTCACTGTTACTTGTAAGTTATTCTGAATAGTTGTGAATGCTTAATATTAATTAAAACAAAGTTAGTTTCCTTTATCCATGGACTTATTAAGGTTAAACACTACTCATTTATAATACCCGTCGTCATTAGGGCTGATCGTATTGCAGTAGGTGACCATGTTGAATGGAATGATTTGATGTATATTGTTGTACCAGATACATGGGGACAAGACATTGATGTTCTAGATATAATATTGAACTCCAATTTTCGTTTTTCACCAAGAAATTTAGAAATTAGAACAATTGGAGGCCAACCAGCTATAACGTCTATTCCAGAGCAATCAAATCCTGCTATAATGTTAAACTAAAAAGGTTAATTACAAATATTGTTAAAATGATAAATATGTATTTCATTTATTCATTCATAGAATGAAAGTAATCATGTATTACGGTTAAAGACTATTAATGTTTATCATAAGATATGAAATTTGACCTTTAAACTTTATTTTTAACTGAACTATAATGGATTTATATCAAAATACACAATTAAAAATTAATGTCTATCTTTAAAAAGAGTCTCCAGCTGCATATTTAATAATTATGCACAATTTTCATGCATATTTACCTACACATTAATTTCATGTGGACATTTATGTGGTGTAACCAAATTTTATGTGAAGTTACCTGCGGATAGCGGAATTACATGCGACAATGTTCGTAGGAAACGTAGGAAAATAGCTTTAGAAAAGGTTCCATGAAAATGTCTTAAGTTGTTATTCAATCGCTGCAGATTTATTCAATTTTCCAGTAGATATTTCGGCAGGAAATTATCTTTGAATTCTATAATCATCAAAAAATAATTATCCAAGGCGGTTTTACATAGAGAAATTATTCCGAAAGCAACATATTTCCTATAAATTGTTAATCGAAATAGTTGATTTTTTAATGGCGATATTGCGTTTGCATCAACATAGAGATGTTATAAGTCATCTACAGAAAATATAATTATAATATTTAAAAATATTTGAAAATATATAAAAAATAAAAATGCTATGAGTTGAATATTCAAATTAAATTTTAAAAATTAAAGCAACAGGAACTCTTGTTTATAATATTTTTGTTTAAGATTTCTATCATGAAAAACATTCTTAATATTTGAAAATTTAATTTTTAAATGATTTCTACACACCTTTTCAATTAATGAAAGGCAAGAATACAAACACAGATATTTTAAGCAATTATTTTAATTTTCTGTTGAAAGGCTTCAATTTCACGTGTTTTTATTTCATAATAAATCTTTTGCTATATTCAAAATAACATTTTATTTATTTTGTTTATTTACTTTTTTATTTTTAAATAAAATAAAATAGTAAAAATTCAAAAGAGCTAAGGCAATAGAAGTAGTGGTCCATGGCATGCAAAAAGTATTCTATTACCATTGTTGAGAAAGATGAAGCTTTGATTATTACACTAATTGAAGTAAATGCGTTCCTTGCATATTGAGTTTCACTCAATCAAGAATCTATGCATTAGCTTTTGAAATGCACACTCACTCAACATTGCATTGCATACTAATATTGCCATTGTCTAGAGTGCTTCAATAATTATTTACAACATAGCAAAGTACATAATCAAATGAAGAAAGAATGCTCTTATTGCCATTTCAATATCAAAGTATATTTACACCAAAATAAAGAGTAATAATCAAAGGAAGAAATTCTCCATCTTCACACTAACACTACTCACATGGATGTCTCTTTAGGTTCTTCTTAGCTCTTCCACTATAAATACATAAACTTAGCTTCACAAATATCATCACTTCTCTTCTTCTATATTTCATACTAATCAATCTCACTTCTATATCCTACAAGTTAACACAATATATAATCTTTCACTTTGGTTGCTCAACTCCTTCATTAACACCACAACACTACCATTTCCATTTCAGTAATATATCCATAGTTCTCTTCCACCATCCAAATTAACCCACTTAGACTTATTTTCATTACTTGAACTTAATTTCACCAAGGCAACACTTGATACGTTAATAACTCTATTTCCCTTTCTTATTATCATCATATATACTATTATAATCTTTTTATTTCATGATATGCTTTTTAATATGCTTGTCAACATCAACACTCATTTATTATTTATTTTTTTTAACAACTTTTACATTAGTCACAGGGGAAGGAGACAGAGGAATTATTATTTTGACTATACTTATAATAATATTCAAATTGCAATAAGTTTTCTTTTTCATTTTTACCTTAAATATTTTAAATTATTTTAATTTTAACTAGTCAATTTTTAATTATATATTTGTTTTCTCTTTCTATTAGGAACTCACATTTTTAGTTTTCACATGTAAGATATTGATAATAATAGCTCACTCAACTTCTTCCTTTGCTCTGCATCACTTTTCTTTGTTATATAATTTGTGGTGTAGTTTATTATGACATATATGGTTTTTATTTGATGTTGTTGATGATATTCATTTTAAAATGACAAAAATACTCATTCATCTTTTAATTAATGTTTTACACACACACATATATTTTAAATTATTAATGTATTTCCATTTTTACATTAGTCTGTGATAGATAGGGAATAAGGCATTATTATTTTGACTATATTTATAATAAAATTCAAATTTTAAACTATTCATTTTCATTTTTGACTTAGATATTATATATCTGAAGCTTTTTTCTCATATTTGAAAGCTGTAAGAATTTCTTAATTAATTTATGTTCTTCGTTTTTAAATTAATTGACTTGTACAAAAGTCTACAATATTTAAAATCTATAACTTGTTAAATCAATTTTATTTTTTTACAAGGACTAGTTAAATCACTTAATCTTTGTTTACATAGTTTATATTTGTATTACTTCGCTCTCACTTTCCATTTGTAGCACTAAACCTAAAATAAATAATCAATAATTTAATTCAGAGAATCTCTTTTTAATCTTTTATTTTATTTTATAAGACTATAACTTTTTAATCTAATTTAACCGTCCTTGATCGGTGGAATTTTCTTCCAAAAATTATGATATAGAAACAAATTCAAATAAGCATGCATAAATTGTAACGTTTTGATAGTCCCTTGGTATTAATATAAAAACATAATACTAACCATTTTTTGCTTTGTCATTGGTAGCTTGATAATGGAGGGTAGATTTTCAATTGGCTTTTTGGTTCTCCTCATTACCCTTACTTTACTTTCGGTGAAATGTTATTCATCTTCTAAAGATGACTTGGAGGCAAATATACTTCATCTTTCCTTAATAAATTCTATTATTAATATTTTTTTTAATTTAATTTTACTAAAATAAATGTTTTCTTTTTATGATAAATATGTTTTATTGATAATGTAGACTTATATTGTCTACACTGGAAAAAAGCAAAATGATGAAACTTCTTCACTGCTCCATTATAAAAAACTACTACAACAAGTTACAGATAGGTAATATTATCATGTCACATTTTTTAAGCACTTAGTCGTATATTATGATTTATTACTTGATATCATGTTAGGGATGAACTCAAGTTATTTGATATTTTCTATAAGATCATATAATCTTATGAAATGAGATTCTTTTTACCTTTTTTTTTTCTTTTATGTTTTTAATTTATTTATTTTATGTATTATTTACAAAATGATGTCTATTTTATCTATATCACATATTTTTTATAATTAGAAACACAATAAATTAATACTTAGAAGTGTTATTCTTCTTCTCTGATAACAATGTTCTTAAATTATAGTAGAAACTCTATTGTATATTAACTATTTATTTATTAGTTACATGAAAATTTTTTCTTTTGGAAATATTCGACTTCTAACTTGTTTTCTCTTTTCACAATGTTAGCAATTCTGAACCAAAGTCTATTCTCTACCACTACAAGCGGAGTTTTAACGGTTTTGTTGCGAAACTAACAAAGCAAGAAGCTGACAAAATGGCTGGTGTGTAGAGAAAAAAAATTCTTGAAAAATTAGTTGTCTTTTTCTTAAATATTTGTATAGTTTTTAACCATAAAAATTGATAATGTAGGATTTGATGAGGTGGTGTCTGTGTTTCCTAATGAATACATTCATACCACCAAATCATGGGATTTTATTGGATTTTCACAATATGTAGAAAGAGATTACTTGGAAAGTAATGTTATTGTTGGAATGATTGATACTGGAATTTGGCCAGAATCAGATAGCTTCAATGATGAAGGATTCTCTCCACCACCTACCAAATGGAAGGGAACATGCGTAATTTCAAATTTTACATGCAATAAGTAATATTCTATGACTTTCTAAAAATTAATTTGTCTATAATATGTAGTATGATGCTAATTATATTAAGTATAAATGTTATTGTAGTAAAATAATTGGAGCGAGATATTATTTACCTTATTTTGAAGAAACCATGAGCCCAAATGAAATTGAATCTCCAAGAGATTCAATTGGCCATGGGACTCATACAGCATCAACTGTTGGTGGGAGACCGATTGGCTTGGCAAGCATGTTAGGCCTTGCAGAAGGAACAGTAAGAGGTGGAGTTCCAACAGCACGCATTGCAGTATACAAAGTGTGTTGGTTGGAAGGGTGCAGTGATGCAAATATCCTTGCTGCATTTGATGATGCGATTGCAGATGGTGTTGATATCTTATCAGTCTCGATTGGAAAAGATTCAACAGATGGAATGTATTTCAGAGATGCATTGTCTATTGGATCATTTCATGCAATGAGTCATGGAGTGCTGACAGTATTTTCAGCAGGGAACGAAGGTCCACACCCTAAATCTGTACAAAATTTTCAACCTTGGGCAATTTCTGTGGCTGCTAGCACCTTAGATAGGAAGTTTGTTACCCTGGTCAAATTAGGAGACAATAGAACTTTCGAGGTAAACTACTCTTTTTTTCTTCATGTATTATATTATACAATTGCCGTTCATCTTCTGGTTCTGGTTAATGCTTTCAAAATATAAATTCACATAATGGTCTCCTTTCTTGAATTCAGTTTAAGTTGACTCCGTTTATAAGTTGATGATATGAATCTTAAATTAAAAGTTTTTTCATGTATATAATAATTATCTTAACTAATTTTACTATCTCCATTTTATGTTCAGGGAATCTCTTTGAACACATTTGACCTTAAGGGAACATTATATCCTATTATCTATGGTGGAGATGCACCAAATACTATTGCTGGTTTTGATCGACACACATCTAGGTAACTAGCCTTTATATCCTTAAAATTTACAAACAATTTATTTTGAGTTCCTGTAAATGATTGTTGTTCTACTTAAGTCTTAAAAATATGAGTTTAATGGTATTGCTTACATGTGTCCCTTTACTAAGACTAAAAATACACATTTTTTACAAGTTCGTGTAAATGTTTAATTTATAAATATTCATTTGTGATCCAAAATGGGTATTATTAACTAGAGAAAATACTTTGAAAATTAATTTTTTTTAATGAAATTATTTTAAAATTGCAGTAATTGCGCAACCAACTCTTTGGATGGTAACCTGGTGAAGGGAAAATTGTTCTATGTGATGCAAGCATAGGAGCCCCAGATGCCATTAGAGTCGGTGCTGCTGGTGTCTTGCTGCAAGGTCTATCTTTTAAGGTTATTTCGTTCTCCTACCCCCTGCCTGCATGTTACCTTCAATCGAAGGATGCCACCAAAATACACAAATACATACGCTCTACAAGGTATCAATTGCACGTTCCATATTAGCTAACAATAATTAGAGAAGCTTACTGATCAAAAGTTCATTGTATTAATCAATTTGCAGCTTTCCAACCGCAACCATATTTAAGAGCAGTGAATTAAGAGATACTTTGGCACCTATGGTTGCATCTTTCTTGTCAAGGGGTCCTAACAATGCTACATCAGATATTCTCAAGGTTACTTTCATTCTATGAATGAATAAATGAAATACTAACAATATTTGTAATTAACCTTTTTAGTTTAACATTATAGCCGGATTTGACTGCTCTTGGAGTAGACATTATAGCTGCTTGGTCTCCAAATTGCTCCAATTTCTGGTTTTCTTGGTGAAAAACGAAGAGTGGAGTTCAATATTATATCTGGAACATCAATGTCTTGTCCCCACGTATCTGGTGCAGCAGCATATATCAAATCATTTTATCCAACATGGTCACCTGCTGCAATACGATCAGCCCTAATGACGACAGGTATTATAAATGAGTAGTGTTCAACCTTAATAAGTCCAAACATAAAGGAAACTAGATTTGTTCTAATTAATATTAAGCATTCACAAATATTCCTAATAACTTACAAGTAACGGTGAATAAATGAATTTTTACAAACTTTTATTGCTACTATTTGAAAATTAAGATGCATATTTACTTATTATTATGTATTGAGCTAACATAAATAGTTTTGTGTTTCTTGTGTTACAGCTACACAATTGAGTCCAAAAAATAATCTTGGTGCAGAATTTGCTTATGGAGCCGGTCAAATTGATCCTGTCAAGGCATTGAGTCCTAGCTTAATATATGATGCCAATGAAACCGATTACATAAGATATTTATGTGGACAAGGTATCAACGGGACGACTTTACAATTAATCCTAGAGGATGAAATCAGTTGCTCTGAGGCATCATCAGCAAGAGATTTAAATTATCCTTCATTTGCTCTCAAAGCTCCACGTCCCAAGCATCATTTGAGTGGAAGCTTTAGTAGAAGTGTTACAAATGTTAGATTGTCGATGTCTACTTACAGAGCAATTGTGACTGCACCTAAAGGGCTCAATATTTCAGTGAAGCCTAACGTTTTGTCATTCACTTCAGTGGGGGAAAAACAAACATATGTTCTCGTGATAGATGGAACACTGAAGAAGTCTATTGCATCAACTTCTTTGATTTGGGATGATGGTATATTTAAAGTTAGGAGTCCAATTATCATCTTTGATGAACGAGCTGAGAGAAGCACGGGTGCCAAATTATGTTGTATTTATTTCATACACATTGTAATTTTTAACTTTTTATTTTATATTATTATTGAATAAATTGTATACTTGTTATATAAATAAAACAAGAAATATATATTTTATTCATTAGTTCACGACCAAGCGCATTATCTTTTGTTTTGCCCACATCTAATATTACAAACAAAAACACATAAAAGGAGAAACACAACACTTTGATGACTTAACAATGTAAGTCATTTAAAACTTAACAAAATAAAAGGAATGGAAATACACCTAAAGCATAAAAAATAAGAAAGAGATTTTTAGTCGACACAAAACAAAACAGATGAGTTTGAGCAAAATACCATCCCCAAAAATGAAGCAGCATAAAAAATGAATCTAGTCAAACCTTTTAGAAGCAATCAAGAATAAAAAATGAGAAAGTGGATTGCTAAGTCCCCTCCCACATGGAAGTCCCAACGGATGGAATCGTATTCCTTCTCGAAGTCAACTTTTGCAGTTTGGCAGTCTTTTGCAGTTTGGCAGTTCAACTATAACTTCATGAGAGTGTCATCCGCATACTAGCGGCATGAAATTAAATTGGGACCAAAAATTCCGTCACACATAGAATAAATTTCGTATAAACTTCTATCTCAAAAAGAATTTGCGACAAATAAATTTAGTCACATTATTTTTTTGTATATACTCAAGACTCCTACTCTGTCCCAAATTTACGACACAATACATTCACTTTGTTTCAATGTCACGACTGATATTTTTTTTATCGTCTAAAATTTTCAATGGAAATTGTGACAATTATTATTCATTATATTTTTTATTTATGTTTTAATAATTCCATAGAAACGAAATAAAATTAAAAATTATATCTCAAATATATTATAATCAAGACATATTATTATTTTATATTTTGTCGCAAATCAAATATCTTTATATTATTTATGTTAATTATTTTTTTTATTTATATTTCAATAAAAAAATTCCTGTTATAAATTCATTTTCTAATAACAAATATCAACGGTTATAAGATCATATATAGCATAAGTATTTCTAAATAGCAAATTATGATAGTTTTAGAATACATCTAAAAGAATATGATACCTCAAAGGTGCCTACAGAGCATCAAACTTTAAGACTGCACATCTTCATCCAAGTTCAATGCATCAAAATCAATATTTACTTTATCAAAATCACATTTAAAAATTATTAAAATATTAAAAAATATCTTATAATATTTTTTATATTATATTAACGTATTTTAAGTTATTTTCTATAATTAATTTTTAATTATAAAAATATTTTATAATATCTTTTATTATTATTATTATTGATAAATTTATTATCAATAATATTCAAACCCTTATTATTTTCTTTTCATCTTTTCTCTAAGATACCACAATGTCAACAAAAATAAAATTATATTATATTATACAATATACCTACTTTTAACTTGATTTTGTTGTGATAGAGAAAAAATTAATATAAAATTAAAAACTATATAAAATGTACCCAGAATATAAAATATGTTGTTTGATGTCAGATGTTTGTCTTAAAAAAACATTTCTAACAAAAAGTTTAAATAGTATAGAAATACTTATATAGTTATAAAGTGCAGATAGAATAATTATGAAAAAACTCAAAAGAAAAAATTATCCTTTTTTAGGAAAGAAACAAGCACCTTTGTGTAAAGAAAAAAATAATCACTAAAAGTTAATCGTATTCGCGTATTCGTACATGCATTGTGTGTAGCATTATCTTGTAAGAAATAGTTTTTTCTTATGTACATTATATGAATATATGGATTCCTTATTCATATATTCGCACATACATTGTGTGTTTTCTGGGTTTGGAAAGAGATTATGTAGAGTTTTTCTTTTTTTTATTTTATCATTGAATATTTAGTTATCTATTTTGTAAACTTAAATGTGGGACTCAAATTTAATTATCCGTTTTGTACTCAGTTTAGACCTCAAGCCTTTAATTGAGTACTAATTTCCATTTGCACCTCAAATGAGCACTTCTTATTTTAGGGTGTTATATTCAAATTTAGAAAAAAGTCTTACAAGATTTTTGGAGTTTATTAAATACATGACATGTAGTTAGTTTAATTTTTCTATTGCTCTCATTTCTCACAATGCTTGTTATAAATTTGAATATGCATATGCATCTAAACAATATATATTCTACACTCTATCTAATATATAGAAGAATTTATGTATAAAAGTGTACCATTATTCTATTTATGTTACATTGAAGATCTTATATTCTTAACATTAGTACCAATTATGAATATTTTCAACATATCACATACTAATAAATATAAATTTGAGAGAACAATGTGTTATTTATTATAATCTATTAAAATAAAATTCCAACACAATGCGTTTTCATTTCATCAAATTGAATTTCACAAAATCGAATTTGTGTCGCTTCAATAGAAATGTGATGTGTCAATCTTTTTTTTTCTATCTTTCATTTTCCACAAATTATATACATCAATCACTACCTTATATTATATCTTCTTAAAATACTTAAATATTATTTCATGATGTCTACTCAAAATTTTCCAAATTAATTTTATAGTATTATTTCATAACATCACACTATTATTTCACAAGGTTTGCTAAAATTAATCTCATATTACTACTTAATACACTTTTTGGTTTGATTAATTAACTTTCCATTTTCGACTCTACCCGTCCCATATTGGTTCTCATGTTGTCATTTGAGGTCTTGTGATACCCTAAATCCCAAAATAATATATATATATATATATATATTTATATCATATTCCTATAAAATTTTCAGCAGATAAATAAAATTATATTTTCAAGAAAATAACTAATTTAGGATATCACGTTTCTCAAAGTACACATGCAACAATTCAAATTTAATTATTCAAATAAAAAAATTTAATCTCAATGAACTTGATTTAAGTATAATTACTTGATTTAATTCTAAAAACTTACTAGTACTTTTAAGGTTTTCATACAAAAATTTGATTCAAATTAAATAAGTAAAATACAAATTAAAACCCTTATTCCCAGTATCACCTATCAGAGAGGGGTTCCTCCCAAACTTGAACTTCAAGACTCATTAACCTGTAATAACTGCGATTTCAGAAACGCAGGGCCCAGCTAGTCAAACACAAACAATGAAGGAGGTGAGTTTTGAAATCATGTTTATAGTATAATATGAGTAAGAAGAACACGCAAACAATCATAATAGAACCGTATTATAATCACTTTACGATATATCAAAATATTTAATTAAATAGTATCATACTATAACATCAAAGTCACTCAAGTAAAATAATCATCTCATTATAATATGCATCAAATCATCTAATTAATATTACCTTTAAAACACATCAATCACAACAAAACAATCACAAGGAAATGCAATGCTATGCATGAGCTTAGACTCTACTTCACAATGTGGTACCATTCTAACTCTGAAGTACTTGGTTAGGAGGCCATGATACTATGCCACCATCCCGGTGGATGGACAATTCAAATTGGATTTGTCCTCATAGATCCCCTCAACTCAACCCGAGACACATATACGTGACAGTCGAGGTAAACGTGTGTTGCATGGTAGCTCCCGACATTTAGAGTGCTACCTCCAAGTCACCTAGGAATTCCCCACCGGAATACCTCTGAGGTCTAACAATCTTGCCTTAAGGCTCGACAGCAGACCGCCACGATCAGGCTCATTCAGTTTTACTTCCCCAGAATCACTAGGCTTGTCAGGCCCTACCTATATGATGACAAAATAATCTTCACTTCACAAATTCACAATATTTATTTTCTCCCCTCGTTAGCTTAGACTACTCCATTAAGAACACCATATTTAAGAATCATCACTATCTCATCAAGTATGGGGTACTTCAATATTTTCATAACAATTTTATAATATCATTAATCATAAATAATCATGATCATCGTATAAACTCATCACAATTTTATAACATCACTATCATCAATCAAAAATCATCATTATCATCACGTAAGCATATATCAAACCATGCATCTATATTTTATTATCACATCACATAATTTCATCTAAGCAAACATGTACACATAATTTCTAAGTGACTTGGAGGTAAAACTCCAAATGTCGGAAGCTACCATGTAATACACGTTTACCACGATTGTCGCGTATTTGTGTCTCGGGTTGAGTTGAGGAGACCTATGATGACATGACCAATTTGAATTGTCTGTCCACTTGGGTGGTGATATAGTGATGATTCTTCATCATATGCATATTCATTAGTTAATTTAATGAGCTATTTGATATATTTTGTTAATTTTATTTTTTTTGCTTTAATGAAATATTTATGTTCTTATTCCCTTGATTAAGTAGAGATTTTTCATAGTTTTGCATTGTTACTTTGTTTTAATGCAGTATACTTTACTTTGGTCTTACCCCCAATTGTCAACATGACTGAAGTGGAGTATTATAGCTATACATGGAGTTTTAGATGTCCCATTCGAGTAAAATCAAATGCAAATTAAAGCTACGATCCATAGCTACAACTTTCATGAACACCCCAAAATCTAAGTCAAGCTCAAAAAAGGTGAAAAATGCAATACACTCTAGACAGAAGATGTTGTGCGCTTGAAGCGCACCTGAAGCACATTTCACGCTGAAGCCACTTCCAATTCACGCCAGATGTGCAGCAAAACACATTAAAAATCATATTTCTCACTTTTTAAGGATCTTATTGACAATTGAGAAGTTTGGAGACTTGTGCCCTAGCTTAGAAACTCAAAGACGATCGTTTCTAACACCATTTGAGCCGTTTTATCAAGAATCATTCATTAATTTTTCTTGTAATTCTTCTCTAATCTCTATCTTTTCTCTCTATGTTATGAGTAACTAAATTGTATTTGTTAGGATGAGTGTAACAAGATGGAACCCTTATGTTTGTGATTTGATTTCTAGTTATATGAATGGGTTTGTGGAATTATTTTTTTCATCTATGTGCTTAATGCTTTTTATTGCTTGATCAACATTAAAATGTTCTACGATTCTTATTTTGAAATGGAAGTGAACTTTACAAATGCTTGAGATGATAAATTCATTTATTTGTAGTAATAAAAGTCTTATACTTCTAAATATGTATTTTTGCATAATTAAAAATAATATCAAAACTCTTACAATATAATTAACAAATAGATTAGCAATATGAGTTTTGCAAAATATTTATCATCACACACATTTTTTGAAATAATATAATATATCACAACTTGAAATAATGACTTAAAGATATCCATTTTCTTGATCAAAGGTTATACACACATATATAAAAGAAGTTTAAGCACAAGATGTGCCAGCGTATGGCACATAAGAACAAAAACCAGTAACTTCACCATATTGAATACAATCACAATTTCTATTGTCACAACCACAAAACTATTACCATAATTTCGCTAATACTATGTCAATCAGGTTCTACAAGTGCCTATCAAATAGATAAATGTTGTAATACACATTTTGACATATATTGTAAATTCAAATTTAACTATTAAATGGGATAGATTGCACTACTAACTATACAAATTCTAAGGAGATCCTAATTCATCTTGACGTAACCAATACAAAACATAACATCTTCCAAGGAGGGTTAACTTCGTCCCTTAATATTAATCACATGTATTTGGAAATCATAGATTTTATAAACTATGGATGTTTAAAATATCTTCTCCCTATGGTTCGACATATGCTTCAACTGACTTCGATAGAAATACATATGAGCCGGACTGAGTTGAGGTGATTGGAAAAGCATTTGAAGAAGATCTTCGGGATTGTCCTAAAATATTTGAGAGTTTGTTAAGTGATGTAGAGAAACCATTATATAATGGTTGTACTAAATTCACAAGACTGTTGGTGATATGATGGGTATAAGAAAGAATGTTTCAATTTGAGGGCTATGTTGTTCGACACAATTAATGATTTTTCAGCATATGGTAATTTATCAGGATATAGCATTAAAGGTCAATGTGCATGTCCTATATGTGAAGAGAGTACAAATTGGATGCGGTTGAAACATTGTAAGAAGAATGTATTTCTTGGACATCGTAGATTTTTACCTTATAGTCATCAGTATCGTGGGAGGAGAAATGCATTCAATGGAAAATCAGAGGAAGGTAAAGCTCCTATAGCACCGACTGGATATCAAATACTTGAAAAAGTACAAGGTTTGACCAATAAAATTGGCAAACCTTTTGCGGAAGAGCTGGTCAAAACTGGGTGGAAGAAAAAGTCAATTTTCTTTGAATTTCCATATTGAAAATCATTGTATATAAGACATTTGCTCAATGTGATGCATATTGAAAAAAATGTATTTGATAGTGTTATTGGTACGTTACTCAATGTTCTAAGAAAGTCTAAAGATGGCATCAATGCAAGATTGGACTTGGTCGATATGGCAATAAGATGTGAATTGGGTCCCATAAAGAAAGGAAATCGCACATATCTACCTCCAGTCGCTCATACTCTATCTAGAAAGGAAAAAATTGTTTTATGTAAATTTCTACACGAAATTAAAGTTCCAGAATGATACACTTCAAACATTAAAAATTTGGTTTGTAAGAAAGACCTCAAATTCCCATAATTGTCATATTCTAATGGAGCATTTGCTACCAATAGGTATACATTACATTTTAGCTGAAAACGTTCGACGAGCCTGAACTAGATAATGTTTCTTCTTGAGGGAAATTTGTAATAAAGTGATCGATCTTCAAAAATTATCGACATTCTAGAGGGAAATTGTTGTTACTTTGTGTGAGCTTGAAATGTATTTCCCACCCTCGTTTTTTGATATAATGGTTCACCTAACTGTTCATCTGCTTAAGGAGATACAACTTTGTGGGCCAGCTTATATGAGATGGATGTATCCGATAGAATGATATATGAAAATATTAAAAGTGTACGTAAAAACTAGAAGTCGACCAAAATGTTGTATTGCTAATCAACGGTACATTGTTGAAGAAGCTGTTGAATTTTGTACTGAATATCTGTGCAATGTTAAACCCATAGGGCTTCCCATGTCTCGCCATTCAGGAAGAATATCAGGAGAACGGATAATTGGAAGAAGACTAATGACTATATCAAGGACAGAATGGGAGCAGGCACAGTTGTATGTTATGCACAATGATGATGAGGTTCAACCGTATGTTACAATACACATGGATTAGTTATCTCGTTTGAACATGAATAGGAATCAAAATTGGATAACTCGAGAGCACAATCAAAGTTTTATAACATGGTTAAAAAATCACATAAAGTCAAAGTTTGATATAGACCCCGGATCAACTTCAAAGAGATTGAGGTGGCTAGTAAATGGTCCGAGTTTACATGTTTTTTCTTACACTGTTTATATTATTAACGGCTACACATTTTATACCAAAGAACAAGATGATCAGACCACTATGCAAAATAGCGGAGTCACTCTTGTAGCTGAAGCGATGCATGTCTCAAGTGCAAAAGATAAAATCCCAATATATGCAAATCTATCATATTTTGGGGTTATCGAGCGCATATGGGAGTTAGACTATACAATGTTTCGTGTTCCCATATTTGGTTGCAAGTGGGTCGATAATAATAATGGCGTTCGGATTGATGAGGGATGACTCTTCATCACATGCATAATTTTTATTGATTTTAGTCTTATTTATCTTTAATCATTAGTTAATTTAACGAGTTATTTGATATATTTTATTGATTTTAGTTATTTCATTTAATAAAATATTTATGTTCTTATTTGCTTAATTAAGTAGAGATTTTTCGTAGTTTTGCATTGTTATTTTGTTTTAGTGCAGTGTTGAATTTTGGTGAGAAATCAACATGACCTATGCGGAGTATTTCAGCCATATCTTGAGTTGTAGATGTTCATTTGGAGTCAAACAAAGTGCTAATGAAATCTAAGATCCATATCTACAACTTTCAAGAAGACACCGGAACCAAAATCAGATTCTAACGATGAGAAAAATGCAGAATACGTCAGATAGCAGATGTTGTGCGCCTGGAGCGCGTTTCCAGCCAATCAGCACCATCAATACGCGCCCAGAGCGCAAATCCTGCGCCTGGGGCGTGCGACGCGTATCAGCATTCATAAAAACACAATTTTTTACTGTTTATGAATCTTTTTGACTCTTGGGAAGTTGGGAGACTTGGGCCCTAGCATATAAACTCAAAGACGACTGTTTTTAATATCATTGGAGCAGTTTTATCAAGAATCATTCATATCTCTGTCATGAGTAATTAAACCTTATTTGTTAGGGATGAGTGTAACTAGATGAAACCCTTATTTTTCTGATTTGATTTCTAGTTATATGAATGAGTTTATTGAATTGTTTTTCTCATCTTTGTGCTTAATGCATTTTATTGCTTGATCAACATTAAAATGTTCTACGATTTGTATTTTGAAACGAAAGTGGACTTTACGAATGCTTGAGATGAGAAATTCATGAATTTGCAGTCTAGGGATAGATGCAGGTCATGAAACCAATTAAATTAGTTGCAAAACAATAATTTACAAGAGAATTTCTATACGCTAATGCTTAATTCTAATCTTAAATCTACTAAGGAATTAGGGGTTACTTTGGAATTAAAGGTTCTGTCACTAAAACATTAGGGCAAGAATAATAAAGAGAATTTGGTAATAATTCAATAAAGGAATTCAGTAACTAGGATCAAATTAAACACCAAGGTTGGATTTGAAGTGAAACTCATCCCTGACATTTTTCTCATTATAAAGGATCAATTTTATTACAGTTGTTAATTTTAATTGTTATTTCAATCAATCTGGAAACTTTTTGTTCAATTTTAGTAATTAAATATAATTCAATAGTAAAGCGCAATCCTTGAGTTCGACACTCGGTACTATCGTTTTATTATTGCTTGCAACGATTCAGTACACTTGTTGAAACACTATCAATGAGTCAGGGTTCTTGCTTGTCGATTTTAATAGGGTGGGATACAAAGACGAGCCTTTTATTTTAGTGTCGCAACCTCAACAAGTGTTTTATGTCACTGATACTGCTAATGATAAATGGTATGTTGTCCTATCGACCAATAAAATAAGTGATGATAACAATAATGATGAAGATGTTGGTAATGATATTTTATTTGCAACATCACAACAACCACATGAAATTGATTCAACTGATGATGGTTTATATCTTAAAGATGATCATGATGAGGGAATTTGGATTAATCCATCGTTTCGTATCGTTAATAATGGACAAACAAATGTGAATCCCACTAGGAAAAGAAGAAGGGCATCTTAATGTACATGTTTAATTGTTTTATATAAGCAGCCAGGTATTGGATTTTCTGATTAATTTATTTTCTGCTTATATTTAGCTTGATTTGAGTGTTTTATACTAAGTTCATGTAATTTAATATAAACTAGTAATTTACATGAACTAAACTGAATATAAATTAGTAATTTACATGAATTGAACTAAATTGAACTGAAAATGAGCCTTATAAAAATAAAATAAGGAGGCCTTTAAGAGCGCTTATTTGAAAATGCGCTCTAAAAGACTTTTAAAAAAACAATCAAATATGATTTGAAAACAAGGAGGTCTTTTACAGCGCTTATTCTACAAGCGTTGTAAACAATCCTTATAAAAATAAAATAAGGAGGTCATTTAGAGCGCTTATTTGAAAAAGTGCTCTAAAAGTTATTTAAAAAACACAGTCATATAACATAAAAAAAAAAACAAAGAGGTCTTTTACAACGCTTTTCCCACAAGCGTTGTAAAAGAGCCTTTTAAAAATAAAATAAGGAGGCCTTTTAGAGCACTTTTCCAACAAGTGCTATAAAAGGCTTAGGTGTTTTAGAGCGCTTTTCCAACAAGCGCTGTAAAAGGCTTCTAAAAAAACCGTTGTAATAGGGTTTTATATATAACAGTAACCCGCTTCAGTTTCCTTTTCATTACGTACACTTCACTATCATCTCCTCTTCATCATTCTTCTTTTCCTTTGCGAACCCTATAATCTCTTCCATTACGAACCTTATTTCCAAGATAATCTCTACCTGTTCGAGCCATATTTTCATCCACGATCATCTCTCCCATTACACACTATATCTTTTCATTGAAATACGTAACCCTCATTACGTATTTCTTCGAACCATTTTACTGAGAATCGTATTTTTGCGAACCCTCATTTATGTGCATTACGTATTTCTTCAAACCCTCACTGTTCAGGTATTGATGTTATTAATGTTTTGTTATCACTAAAATGCATGTTGAGCTTGTTGAAGTTATACTGAACTACATGTTGAACTTGTTGTAGATTAATGGATACCACCAAAGATTTAGATTGTCAAAATGAGGAAGTTGTCAACACTAAGACTTACGAAAACGAAGTCAAACGTGGTGCAACCATAATGCAAAAGGTCATAATAGCAAGGAGTAGTGGCATAAAATTTGAGGTATACTATACTCTGTTTGCTGTTTATTTTTTATCTTTTTTGAAAACATGTACTTACTATATGATTTATTAGGTTGGATGGAATAAAAGTGGTCAGCCAATTGACCCCAACATTTCCATGTTTGTAAGTTACATTGGGGCTGTTGTTCGTTAGAATATCCTCATTACCATTGATGATTGGAGAAATAAGGCGTTGAAGGATGTGAAAGATATACTGTGAAATGATATACAAGTAACTTTTTTGATCCACTCTTTTGTCATTTATAATTTTTTCCATTGTAATACTTTACTCTTTACTCAAACTATATATTTATTTCGCTTGCAGACTGCTTTTGTTCTTGATGAGGTGAGAAAGAATTATGTCTTGAGAGTTGCCAGGAAAATACACTGGGGTTTTAGATCTCACCTCTCAAATTTTTATATAAAAGATAGTGAAGGAACTATGAATGCTGAAGCTCCAAAAATATATAAACATTATATATCAAATGAAGAATGGAGTACATTTGTATCAAAATGTTCAGACCCCGCGTTTGTGGTAAGTGATTAATTTATTAGCATTTGTGTTTGATTATTCATATTCATAGTGTATTTTAAATTTTTACACGATTGTTATTTTTTTATATAGAATATAGGTACGGCAAATCACAAGAGGGTGATAGCGTTTCAGCAAGTGTACTGAATTGTTGCAAGTAATAATAAAACGGTAGTACCGAGTGTCGAACTCAAGGATTGCGTTTTACTATTGAATTATATTTAATTACTAAAATTGAACAAAAGGTTTCCAAGTTGATTGAAATAATATTTGAAATTAACAACAGTAATGAAATTGATCTTTTATAATGAGAAAAATGTCAGGGATGAGTTTCACTTCGAATCCAACCTTGGTGTCTAATTTGATCCTAGTTACTGAATTCCTTTATTGAATTATTATCGAATTCTCTTTATTATTCTTGCCCTAATGTCTTAGTGATAGAACCTTTAATTCCAAAGTAACCCCTAATTCCTTAGTAGATTTAAGATTAGAATTAAGCATTACCGTATAGAAATTCTTTTGTAAATTATTGCTTTGCAACTAATTTAATTGGTTTCATGACCTGCATCTATCCCTAGACTATAAATTCATGAATTTCTCATCTCAAGCATTCGTAAAGTCCACTTCTGTTTCAAAATACAAATGGTAGAACATTTTAATGTTGATCAAGCAATAAAAATCATTAAGCACAGAGATGAGAAAAACAATTCAATAAACTCATTCATATAACTAGAAATCAAATCAGAAAAATAAGGGTTTCATCTGGTTACACTCATCCCTAACACATAGGGTTTAGTTACTCATGGCAGAGATACAAAAGATAAGGATTAAAGAAGAATTACAAGAATGATTCATGGATGATTCTTGATAAAACTGCTTCAATGGCGTTAGAAACGGCCGTCTTAGAGTTTCTATGTTAGGGCACAAGTCTCCCCACTTCCCTATAGTCAAAAAAGATCCCTAAACAGTAAAAAATTGTGTTTTTATGAATGTTGATGCGCGTCGCACGCCCTAGGCGTGGTCTTTACGCTCCAGGCGTGTATTGACAGTACTGAATGGCTGGAAATGCTCTCCAAGCGCGCATGGCGCGCTCCAGGCGCACAGCATCTGCTGTCTGACGTATTTCATATTTGTCTGATCTTTCGAGTCTGAATTTGGTTCCGGTGTCTTCATGAAAGTTGTAGATATAGATCTTAGATTTCATTAGCACTTGGATTGACTCCAATTGGACATCTAGCACTTGGATTTCATTAGCACTTGGATTAAATCAAATAACAAAAATCAACAAAATATATGAAATAACTCATCAAATTAACTAATGATTAAAGATAAATAAGACTTAAATCAATAAAAATTATGCATATGATGTAGAGTCATCAAAGGGCAAAAAATCCGACGCACCCATACAAAAAATCACATATGGGATATGCATGTCTAGAGCAAAGACTTGTAAGTAATTAAACATCACTTTTATATAATGAGGGAATTTTGTTTATGAGCGATCCGCAAATTGTTTTTAAAAACATCAAGAAACTTACCAAATTGTTTTTCAGTTTCATCCCTCCTTAATCTTTGAGGGAATGGAAGTCGAATTCCTGGTTTTGGCAGTGGTTCCCTTTTTTGTACCAGGTTCTTCCTCCTTTTCAAAAGCGATGTGATCCTCAACTGATGTCGGTGTGACCATTTCCTCCAAGTGGGTTGAAGTCAAAGTACTTCTACTCTGTTTGGTTTCAGGTGGAACTTGTTCACTCACCTTGCCACTCCTCGTGGTCACTGCATTAACATTGTTTCGTGGATTCAGAACTGTGTCACTAGGAAGATATCCAGACGTTCTTTGTGCCAATTGTTGAGCAAGTTGACCCACTTGAGTCTCCAAATTCTTTATGGATTTAGAGTGATTTTTCTAGATGGGTCTTGACTCTTCAATGAAAGAACTTGTGATTGTCGCGAATTTGTCTATAGCACTCTCCCAAGCAGCCTTTCTAAGTGGAAATTGGTTTGTTTGAGCTCCTTGCTGACACTGAGATCCACCTTGTAGATCTCTCCAAGAGAAATTTGGATGATTTCTTCAACCAGGGTTGTACGTACTAGAGTAGGGATTATTTTGCCTCCCGTTATTACTCACAAAATTCACATGTTCAAGTTCTTTTATCTCATTGTCATTCAGTGCTTCACAAGCTCCAGTTTTATGTGCTCCTCCACAAATGTTACAGCTAGTATGCTTTAGTAATTTGATAGAGGCCACTTCGGGTTGTATATTTAGTGCTACCATCCCCTTCTTTATCTCAACAGCGATAACATCTTTTATCTATTTTGAGAGCAACATCCCTTGAGCCAACCCAACCTCATAAACATTCAATTCCAGCATACCACTTTTTGATTTGCTTTTGCAGTTTTTTTTTTTTTCAAGATCAAAGAAAAGTTCAGCTGAGGACTAAAAAAAATTTATTGCAGAGAAAAAATTTCAATTCAGTAAATAAATTAAATTAAATAATGATATGGCAATCCCCGGCAACGGCGCCAAAAACTTGATAGTGTTTCAGCAAGTGTACTAAATCGTTGCATGTAATAATAAAACGGTAGTATCAAGTGTCGAACTCAAGGATTGCGTTTTCCTATTGAATTATATTTAACTACTAAAATTGAACAAAAGGTTCTCAAGTTGATTGAAATAATATTTGAAATTAACAAAAGTAATAAATAATATTGATCTTTTATAATGAGAAAAATGTCAGGGATGAGTTTCACTTTGAATCCAACCTTGGTGTCTAATTTGATCCTAGTTATTGAATTCCTTTATTGTATTATTACCGAATTCTCTTTATTATTCTTGCCCTAATGTCTTAGTGACAGAACCTTTAATTCCAAAGTAACCCCTAATTCCTTAGTAGATTTAAGATTAGAATTAAGCATTATCGTATAGAAATTCTCTTGTAAAGTATTGCTTTGCAACTAATTTAATTGGTTTCATGACCTGCATCTATCCCTAGACTACAAATTCATGAATTTCTCATCTCAAGCATTCGTAAAGTCCACTTCCATTTCAAAATACAAATCGTTGAAAATTTTAAGGTTGATCAAGCAATAAAAAGCATTAAGCACAGAGATGAGAAAAACAATTCAATAAACTCATTCATATAACAAGAAATCAAACTAGAAAAATAAGGGTTTCATCTGGTTACACTCATCCCTAACAAATAGGGTTTAGTTACTCATGGCAGAGATACACAAAATAAGGATTAAAGAAGAATTCGAAGAATGATTCATGATGATTCTTGAAAAAACTACTTCAATGGCGTTAGAAACGGCCGTCCTAGAGTTTCTATGCTAGGGCACAAGTCTCCCCACTTCCCCATAGTAAAAAAAGATCCCTAAATAGTAAAAAATTGTGTTTTTATGAAGGCTATTGCGCGTCGCGCGCCCCAGGCGCGGTCTTTGCGCTCCAGGCGCATATTGACAGTACTGAATGGCTGGAAATGCGCTACAGGCGCGCATAGCGACTCCAGGCGCACAACATCTATTGTCTGGCGTATTTCGTATTTTTCTCATCTTTCGAGTCTGAATTTGGTTTTGGTGTCTGCATGAAAGTTGTAGATATGGATCTTAGCTTTCATTAGCACTTGGATGGACTCCAATTGGACATCTAGAACTCCAGATATGGATGAAATACTCCACATATGTCATGTTGATTTTTCACCAAAATTCAGCACTGCACTTAAAACAACATAACAACGCAAAACTACGAAAAATCTCTACTTAATTAAGCAAATAAGAATATAAACATTTCATTAAATCAAATAACTAAAATCAACAAAATATATCAAATAACTCATCAAATTAACTAATGATTAAAGATAAATAAGACTAAAATCAATAAAAATTATGCATATGATGAAGAGTCATCAAAGGGCAAAAAATCCGACGCACCCATACAAAAAATTACATATGGGATATGCATGTCTAGAGCAAAGACTTGTAAGTAATTAAACATCACTTTTATATAATGAGGGAATTTGTATTATAAACTATAGTTTCTAACTAATATTTTGTTTATGATGTTAACAAATAGCGACAAGACACCCAATCCGATCAACCGTTGGATCGTCATATCTTGTGGAAGGAAGCTCGTGTAAATAAGGATGGAGTGGTTGATAACGAAAATGTTCAAAAAGTAATAGAACTTTGTGTAAGTATATTATCACTTTAATATTTTTTAATATTGTATTTTATCACTTGATAAGGTACATTTAATTAATTGAAATGTATATTTAATTGCTGATTTTTTTCCGCTCATAACTTTAATTTCACATTTATATTTAGATTCTGAAAAAGCCTAAAGGGAATAATAAAAAGATTCCCAAAAACAAGTCAATTACATCGCCCAAAAAGTTTTATCACATTTATTCTCTAAGGTTTTTCATTTTTTCAGATTCAATAAACGAACATTTAACCTCATTTTTTCAGATTCAATCAAATAAACCACTCGCACAGCAAAATAAAGCCGGAAAACCTCAAAAATTAGAGGATAATAAAGCTGGCAAACTACAAAAGCTGGAGGGTAATAAAGTTGCCAAAGTTGCAGCTAAAAAACTGGATCAGGGACAATCAGTCGTTGTTGCTCGTAAAATAAGTCAGCCATACCTTGCTAAATACGGGACGTGTCTTGCATCCAAGTAAAAAGGAATATGGGCAGCAACGACGATTCACGCATCATAACCATGAATAAAGTTATATTCGAAAATGAATATGAAGAATTTCTTGAAAAGGAGCACATATATGAACTTCTCAACCATAAGGAGCTGAGTGCTACTGTCATCAGCTTGTACATTAGGTAAAAAAATACTTTTAATTTCATTTATTGGTAATTAATTAAATTTATTGATATTTAATCTAAGTTGAAATTTTCATTGAAGGTTTTTGTATGAGAAGTTGGTGTGCACGCGCAAATTGTCAAATAGATATTCATTTTTGTCTCCGCATAAGTTTTCGATGTGTAAACTCGATCCAGTGAATGTAAAGAAATACATTGTAGATATGTTATTAGGAAATATAGAGAAGGATAAGTTGTTCTTTACACCATAAAATTCAGGGTACGTAATTATATATTATTTATTTATATCTATTTTAATTTATGAGATCTTAATTTATTAGTTGTGTAAACAAAATTGCCAAACAAATTTTTGTTGTTGTAGGGCACATTGGGTGCTATTTGCAATCAATGCGACCTCTAAAGTTATATACTATTTGGATCCTTTGCACGTCAATTACAACAATCACTCCGATATAAAGACTATGTTCGACACATAAGTAATATTCATTTATTTCTTACATATATATATATATATATATATATATATATAATATGTTTATTAATGCTATAATAATCAAATTTATTTATTCAATAGTGCTTTACAAGTTTTTTGAGCTCAAAGAGGTGTTATATGCTTTTAAATTTTCATCACATGGATTCCAATAAAGGTTTGAAATATATGCCTTTAAATTTTCATTTACAAATATATGCTTTTACAATCAATGAACAAATATTTTATTGACTTATATGTTTTATTTTATAGTGCCTTTGTCAAACTAACAACATCGACTGTGGGTACTATGTATTGCGATTCATGAAGGAGATTGTTGACAGGAATCAAACTTTTATCCCAGAAACGGTACGATATTTTCATTATTTGATTTTCATATATAAATTATGTCTATATTTGATTCTAACTTATTTTATGTTCAATTTTTATATTGCATAGTACTTTGACAATTTCAATCCAACATACTCTGAGAAAGATCTAGTTGAATTAAAGGAAGACTGGTGTCAATATGTGCTTGAAATAAAAATTATTTGATTTTCTGGGAAATAGCATGCTGCAAGGGATCTGAATATATGGTAGCTAGTTCTGTTATGTATATGATAAGTTAGTTATATGTATATGAATAGGGCACCGTATTTGAATATGTATATGAATATGTGTTGTTGTACAAATATCTAAATTTGTATATGTAGTGAAGTTATATATGTATCTGAATATGTTCTCTTTTTGTGTACTAAACATGTTCTCTTTTTGTGTTCTGAATAAAGTTAAGTTAAATATGTTATGTTTTTAAAAATTTAATTTACAACTTTTTAAATAAATAAATAAAAAATTGTACCTTTTACGGCGCTTTTTTGAAAAAGCGCTGTAAATGGTCACCTTTTACAGCGCTTATTTGAACAAGCGCTGTAAAATGTACATTATAATGCATATACTGTGTGCATATTTTACAGCGCTTATATGAATAAGCGCTGTAAAATGTGCATTATAATGCATATACTGAGTGCACCTTTTACAATGTTTATTGAAAATAGCGTTGTAAAATGTGCATTATAATGCATATATTGAGTGCACATTTTATAGCGTTGTAAAATGTGGCAGTATAATGCATATATTGGGTCCACATTTTACAGCGCTTATTTAAAAAAAGTTGTAAAATATGCACCCAATATATGCATTATAATGAACATTTTATAACGCTCTTTTCAATAAGCACTATAAAAGGTGCATTATAATGCATATATTGGATGTACCTTTTACAACGTTTTTTAAATAAGCGCTGTAAAATGTGCATAATATGCGTGCAATATATCTACATGTTTTATAGCGCTTTTTTATTTTTAAAAAGCGTTGTTGTATCTTTTTACAGCGCTCGATTCTGCAGCGTTTTTTTTTTTTTTTTGAAAAAGCGCTGTAAATTGCTTAAAAAAGCGTTGTAAAATTCTATTTTTCCCGTAGTGGATTTTTATTTAAAGTGAATAATTTTACAGTGCTTGTGTAATAAGCGCTCTAATAGGTCATTTAATTATGTGAAAGCGCAAGACTTTTACACCGCTTGAAACCAAAGCGCTCTATTAGGTCCTTTAATTATGTGAAAGCGCAAGACTTTTACACCACTTGTAACCAAAATGCTCTAATAGGTCATTTAATTATTTGAAAGCGCAAGTCTTTTACATCGCTTGTCCAAAGAGCGTTGTAAAAGGTATGTAACATCAGGTGGGAGCGCTATATTTTACCACACTTGTTTTTAATGCGCTCCAAAAACGCTGTAAAACATTATGTGAGAGCGCTTCATTTTACAGCGCTTGTGTACAAGCGCTGTAAAAGCCTTGTAAACATTATGTGCAAATGCTATATGACCCTACAACAGTGGTTTTTCCACATCGCTTGTCAAAAAAGTGCTCTTATATCCTTCTTTATTTTTATAATATATTTACAACAGCGCTTATATTTAATAAGTGTTGTAAAAGACACGCTATAAAATATTATTTTTGGCGTAGTAATTTTTTAAATTTTAGATACAACTTTTAAGTTGATAAAAAAAATATTTAAAACTTTACTTTATTGTCTTAAAGAATAAATATTAAAGTATTTATAAATACTTACAAGGATATTGATAATTCTAAAAATATATTTTTTTTGAATGATCGTCATACTACAAAGTACAAAATTGTTTATATGTTAAAATAAATCGTTAATGCATATTTCTTATTATACAAGGACAGTGTATTTCATGTTTATATAATTTGAGCTAAGTATAATATACTTTGAGTATGTTTTAGGCTAATATAAATTTTGTGTTTCTTGTAATATTGCGAGTCAAGAACATAACTATGTTGCATAATTTGTTTATGGAATTGGTCAAATTGATCGTGTTAAAATTGTGAATCCTTGTTTTATATATGAGTCTAATAAAGTTGATTACATAAGATTCTTTTGTGGATAAGGTGTCAATAAAACCCAAAGAAAACATTTGTTATTGACAATGTCGACAAGGAACTTGAATTATCTATCATTCTCTATCAAAGTTCCACGATCCAAACATCATTGAAGTGGAAGTTTTCATAAGACTGTTACAAATATTGGATTGTCAATATCTACATACAAATTCATTATAACAGCCCCTAAAGGTCTCAATATTTAAATATCATTCACTTCACTAGGAGAAAAATAGATATATACGTACACTCACTATAAATGGTAAACTACAAAAGTGTATTGGGCCAATTTCATTGATTTTGGATGATGGCAAATTTCAAGTGTGGAGCCCAACCATTGTTTTTGAAGATAGAGCATAGAAAAGCATGAGTGACAATTTATATTGCATCAAATGCCACACACTACTAGAAATAGTTGTTTGGCAATTTATATAGAGACCGAAATAAACCATTCACAATAGAAACTGATTTAAAGACTAAATAGTAGAAATTATTGAACAAACATCCAATTTAGAAATCAATATAACATTCACAGAAAAATCGGTCTCTAAATATAATGGTAGCAAAAATAATGACTAACTAACCATCAATTTAGTGACTAGTTCTGTCACAATAGTTTAGCAACTAGTGGTTTATCAATTAATTTAAATTAATCTCTTAATCAGTTTCTAAATGTATAATGAGTGATTTTTATAATTTTGCGACAGAAGTTTCGATCTCCAAAAACCAATCTTTCTAGTAGTCACATTTCTCATAGATGACATGTACTAAAGGGATTTGATATTGTTACTAGTAAGTAATAGCTCATTCAACAATAGTTATAGTTATAAGTTTAAGGATTTCTGAGTAAATTGGTTTTGATTAATGAACATAAATAAATTAATAACAAAGATAAATATTGGATATAAACAGTAAGATAAACACATTGGAATTATATTTCATGAATTTCGCTCTTTGTATCCTAATAATTAACATACATGTTCGCTATTACACATTAATAACATCATCATCACTAATCAAGAATCAGTAATTTCTTAGAGCATCTTCAATTGTAGCAAAATGAGTTCGTCCGCCAGCGTATAATTACTTAAAATTCAGGTTTTGGTGAGTTCACCGTTGGAGATGTGTCAAGTTGTCATCACAATTCTCTCAGGAAGGAACAATACTTTCATCACAATTACCTTTTTTTTATAATTATTTTACGAATAATAATAAATGTATGACTGTTAGTGGTGGACTCTATTTAATGAATTCGTGAGATCGTCGTTGAAGTAAAAAATGAATGAGTTATTCTAAAATGATATGACATAGTTGATCCCATTCAATGAATTCATATTGAGTTCACCGTTGAAGATACTCTTATTGAGTTGAGAAACCAACATTCTTTCCTAAACATTGATTCCTTGAATATAACAAATAAGTTTGTATTAAACACTAATTATTTACTATTATTAAACCTAATTTTATTTCGAGAAATTAGATTCAATAAATGATTTATCTTAAATTAAGATTCAAAGACATGTGCTTTCATTGGACAGACAAGAGACGTCCCATAAATATCACTCGACCTCAATAAAGAATCCTGATACCCTAATGGGTCAAATTACTCCATAATTAGCACAAAGAGCAGTTAGAAATTTTCCTAGTGATACAGTTTCGAATCCACAAAATATTGTCAAAGCCAGGACAACGAGGAATGCAAAGGTAATTGAACCAGCGCCACCTAAAGCCAAACAAGATCGTTTTAGTGTTATTTATCTTTAATCATTAGTTGATTTTAGTTGATTTAGGGATTTATTTGATATAGTTTGCTGATTTTAGTTCTTGAAATTTGATGAAATGTTTATGTTCTTAGTTTCTTGATTAATTAGAGATTTTTCATAGTTTTACATTATTTTGTTACTTAATGTATAGCTGAATTTTGGTGAGAAATAAATATGATCTATATGGAGTAATTCAGTTATATCTGGAGTTGTAGATGTTCAATTGGAGTCAAATCAAGTGCAAATAAAAACTAAGATCCATAACTACAACTTTCATGAAGAAACCAAAATCAAATTCAAACTCAAAACTAAAGAAAAATGCAATAAATATCATATAATAGATGTTGTGTGCTAGAAGCGTAAATGCTTGCGCCTAAGGCGCATTTCTACAATATTTCCACTTCTTGTCTCTGTCCAAGATCACCTGGAGCGCAATTAAGATTTTGTTTCTACTCACCAAAATACACTATATTGTTGTGCAAACTGTATTCCACCCTACCCAACATACTTTCTTTGAATTGAAGTTCATTCACCCCCAAACGATACTTCTTTTGTAAATCTATATTTTAGAGAGAAAACACAAATTGTATAAAATATATATTTAATTCTAAAATATATCTTATAATACTTATGTGATTGATAAAATTTTAGTTTCACTACACTAACTAAGCTTATCTTTTTACTTGAGGACAAATTTAATTATATCTAGACTCTTAAAAAGATTATGCATGGCGGCAAGTTTATATTAAACTTTTATTTATTTAAATTTCAAAATAATGGTATTTGCAAATTTAATTTTAAAAATAAAAAATTATGAAAATTATTAAATGGCAAAAAGTTTACTACCAAGATACATAAAATTGAAGTCTCTCCAAAATAGATGCTCATAATATTTTGTTTGCATTCTTGTTTATCATTAATTAATGAGTGTTTAGAAATTTTTAAATTTATGTTTGTATTTAAATTTTTACTTCACTTAATGTAATTAATTGCAATAAAATTTAAATTTTTAAATTAACTATCTTATACAAATTCCATTTATATTTTTCTTGTAAACTACGCTTTCACAAATATCTCTAATAAAATTGTAGACGCTATACAACTCCATTCTAGAATCTAAGAATCATCTCGACAAACAATATTAACTAACCTTTTTTTAATTTCAATTCATTAACATACATGTAATTTCATTAGGGTAAAAATTTAATTGTAATAAAATTGATTTTCTTAAATTCGTTTAAACACGTTGATTCGCAAAATGGAATTTGTCTGTCCCTAAATACTTTTGTTCTTCTTCTCTGTCCAATTTTTTATATATAAAATCGAGTATACTATAGTTGTGTTTTTATAATTTTTTATACATGTTGTTTTTGACATTTAAATTTTGTTTTCTTATCTTTTCATGTTAAGTTTATGTTCTATATATATTTGAAAGAAAACACTGAAGTTAGTTAAGTAAATATATTTTTTAAGGTTTAATATCTTGTAATTGTAAATGAATTATTTATAATATTTTATTCATTTCATAGATAAATATAAAATGCATGAAATTAATCAAGAATCCATAAATTATTCATAATAAACATCATTAAATATTAGATTTTAATAAAATAATAAAATCTTAAAAATTGGTCAACATGTAAAAAAACCTAATATGATAATTTGAAGTTTGAACAGTATTAGTGACTAAATATTAAAAATATATTTTAGTTTGAACAGTATTAGTGACTAAATATTAAAAATATATTTTAAAGATTATAACTTTGTTGTAAATAAGTGTACATTATTTTGACATATCCAATATAACATATTCATTTTGTCTTTCTTTACAAATCAAGTTTGGCTAAAATGGAAACTATGTTGAGGGTGATTTTCAAGTTTCTCGCTGAAAAAATCAAGAAAAATTTTAAAAAAAAATTGCAACTTTTTTTTTTAAAACGTGGGTTTATAGATTCACTAAACCTACAAAATATTAAGAGGCTTTCTGTGTTGGGAATTTTCTTTTTTATTGGGCCTCTTAAATTATAATTTTTTTTTATTTGTCTAATATGTAAACTAGGATCAACAATTAACGAGCTTGTCAAATTGACAGGTCTATAAAAAAAAATATCTATAGTGACACTTATCTTTTAATATTTTTACTACTTTTAGCTACATGTTAAGTGTCACCAATTATCACTTAAAAGAAAATGAGATATACCTACTGTCATTAACCGAAGGTAAAGGATGTAAGAAAAATATTCCCTTCACCCTTGTTTCTTTTTCATTTAACTTCTCATTTCCCCCAAATCAAAATCTGTTTACTTTTCATTTTTACCCAAATTAAAGTCTCTTCTACTTCTACCATTCTTTCACTCCTATCATAGAATCCCAAGCTAATCCTAATCAAACCCTAATCAAGCAATAAAACCCTACCCATGTCGATCAGAAAATTACAGTGAGCTTGCATGTGATAGTATGAGCAGTGGAGCTCACAAAGTTGCACTTGATTCGTGGATAGTGCAATCACCGGAAGCGGAAGCGAACACATCGGCATGACGAGGATTCCAAACGGAGGAATAGACACAGTTAGCGTGTTTTTTGTCCTCTGTTAACCATCCCAATATTGTTCATCTTCTTCACTTATTCTAGGTCAGAGGGTGATGATGAATGTGTTTACTCGGTCCTGGATTTTTGTGCTTGAGGGAATCTCGCTTCTTATATTCGATCTCATGGAAGAATTCAACAGCTAACCGCTAGAATGTTCATGCAACAGCTTGGTATGGTACTTAGCTTTTTATCTTCATTCTTTGTTATTGCTCATTCTATTCAATTCAATTCAATTATCAATTATGTTATGTAGGCTCTGCTCTAAAACTACTACACTCTCATGGCATCATTCTAATATTCAATTAACCTGAATAAAAATGTCATCATTTGTTATTAAAGTTTTAGTATGAAAATGTCAGGTCATTGTATTAGATGTTTAATTGTTGAGATTAGGTTATTTGATTTTCATTGGAAATGATAACGTGACACAAGGTCTTGCTGCTGAACCAAGTTCTGGTTTGCCAATGGCTTCTCCAAATGCTGACGAACTGTCAGGTATCCTAATTATTTTGACTTCACATCCCTAATCTATAGTTTAACCATTTTGATTGAGGTGTTTTAAGACAGATTGTTAGAGTATATTATATAATATATATGAAGAACATTGTCTCCCAATAGAATAATGCATAAACACTAAATTATCTCATTCTCTCAATAATAATTCTAGAAAACTGTAGCAATGTTGTAATACAACACAAGTACTAATACAAAATCACAAAATTGAAGTAGTGTTGTAATTTATATATTTTTATCTGTCTTCGAATCCTGTTTGATGATAAATTACTTTCGTTGATGATATCTTATTTCATTTGTGAAGTTCCTTGGAGTTATTATGATAGCATACTTAGTGAAATGATTAATTATTATGGTATATATTCCTTAAGGCTGCAAATTGGATATGCTGAGCAAACTCTTTTACCTGCATTAGGCCAAGCTGCAGTGTACACTGAAGAATGTCCCTCCAACAACTTCTCCACTCGAGCTGGACTGGCTTCATTAGTTGCTGGTTTTGCTTGTCTTGGTTGGTAATACATTTTCTATTGATTTTTTTAAGCTTTCTTTCATTCATTAGTTATTATGAGTACCATAACAAATTGGAATTCGTTAGTCGTTATCGGTAATACTTTTGCAGTCTTCAACCATTTCACCAAATTGCAAAACCATTGGCAGTTTGCACATTCAATTAAATATGCTCCCGACTCTATGGATTTGCAAACTTGTCATTTTGGTACTCCTTTAAAGGAATCAAACATGACATCTGATGCATACAAGGAGATAGTTTCCAGCTTGTATTAAGTCAGAGATTTGAACAAAGAACATTCGTTGATCCATTTGAAAGTCTATAGAGCATTGAGAGTTGTGAATCCAAGTCCATATATGACTTCTTTGTAGGTTTATTTCTATGTAACATATAAAATACTTCATTTGTTAATTGATTGCATAATAGATTTTATTAGGTTATAATTTCTAATAATATTTTTTAAGAAAAAATTTATTCTTCGTTCATGCCACCTATTGGATATTTATCTATGCCTATGAATAAAATATTGTAATTAGTATCATATTTATAATTTTGAAATATAACATCTTAAAGTGTTTTTACGAGATATTAAACATCAAAATATATATTTACTATACTTGATGTAATTTAAAATATTTAGACATAAATTTAACCCAAACAAGATTTGTTTTTTGCTCAAATGAGAAAATGCATGTATAGAGGAGAAGATAAAGAACATTATATTTAATACAACCAAGAGTTGATATGTCCATTTTTTGATAACGTTAAAACTAAGGGTGCGCCAAAAAAGAGCAAAAATAAGGTTTCAAAAAGAGATGAATCAATCAATCGTGATCCATCTTGGTGGGAGTATGTGGATACAAGTGTTCGATACATTGGCACAAATGCATATAGCACTATAACATCTAGTAAAGTACAACAACCTCGATTATCAGTTAAAAAGCTTTCGACCATCGGTCAATAAGGTTCAACAACATAGAATTTTTACCTTCAACGATTGGTTGGCAGTTGAAATTCATAAATTCATAGATGATATTATTCACGTTAACTGGTGATGATGGGAATTGTGTGCAGTTGCAAGTTTATTTGATATGAGAAGAACTTTTGTGCATTCATTCGTCAACAGTATGTGGTAGAGCTTCAAGAGTTCATGTTTCATTACGAGATAATATTTGGTGGAGAAGTTTTTGTTCAAAAACTTATACTTAGTATATATGTTGAACAAGTTGCAACTATAGGTAATTGGATAACACTTTCAGAAATAAGACATGTGATTGCTTCGAAGTTTAACTTAGTTTTCGTCTCATTATCACTTAATTAATCTCAAACATTTGTTAAGAATTGTCATGTCATTTCGTGCATGTATTAGTTATGATATTTAATTTGATTATTGGTTATCATTTTAAATGATTGTATTCTTTAAATTTGGTTTAACTCCCGATATATTTCTAATAATATATAATTTTAAGTAATTGCAATTAATTTTTTTAAGGGCTACAATCTTGTAAAAAAGAGTTAAAGATAATTTTTTTAACTTTATAGTTTTTAGAGAAAAGAGGTACTAGTAAACAGGAGTTTGATTGATATGTAAGTAAAATTTGATCAATAGTTGTTTCAGTTAGGATTCGAATTCAAGTCATGCTAAACGATTAGTTATTTTCTAAAATTTATTAACAACTTGAGTACAATTATTTGATTAATTAAGATAATATATTTTTTAATTGTAAAATAAGTAGTTTTACTATTATATTCATATATGCATAGAGAAATAGCAGTAGGTGAAATTAATGTAGAATACAAAACTCATTATTTATTAATATTATTTTAAATTTGAGCTTAATAAAAAATTAAGGTATTAAATACTTAAGAAAAAATAGATAAAATGGTATAAAGATATTAAGGTTTGAACATCGTTAATGTCTAAATATTTCAATTTTGCTATTTTACATATTCTACCCCTGTCTACAAATAAGTGCATATTGCTTATTTATATATATATATATATTGTAATATTTCAATTTTGTCTAACAAATTAAAAATCATTTAAAAATTATAATAATAATAAATATAATATGTTTAAATATAATAGTTCTTATCCTATTTATCAACAAATGCGGACTCTGCCAAGTCGATGGATCGAGCAAGATCAACAGCTTTGTTTTGACACTCTTGGTGCTCATCCGCAGGGTCCCTGTCAGCAACTATACTAGCACCAGCTTGAAGGTACGCAATCCACTGGCAGCTCTTCCGTACCCTTTAAATATTTACATGGAATTAAATATTATCTAGTATGCTGAATGTATTTGATAAATATTTTCTTATCTAAAAAGAAAAGATTATCACCGTTGAGCTTATGTGCATGACATGGGAATATCTTTTAACATTCATAAGCTTCTCAACTTTAACAGAACCACTTTTTGAGACCTACAAACATAATTTTTGTTAAGAGTGCAATATTTCTTTAAATATACAAAATAATAGCGTCAACAAGCATAAGAACATAATGTAACTGGGTTAAAGTGAAAGTATATGACAAACTTTTCCAATGTCATTGTGTCCCAAATCAACCAGCATTACATGCTCTGCACGTTGCTTTTCATCTTTCAAGAGCTGCGCTGACAACTTTTCATCTTCTTCTAGAGTCTTTCTCTTTTTACATGTCCCAACCAATGGGCGGTTCACAATCTTCTTCTGTTCACGACAAGATCGTGATAACTATTCACTTCTAATATTTCTTCCATTAAGATTTGTGATAAACATTCAAGTGACCAAGTACGAAGTGTCAATTAATTTAAACATCTAATCTAACTATGTACAAAAACATACATTCTTAATACGTGCAAGAATCTCTGGACTAGAAGTAACCAGAATACATCCCCTAGCCTGTTTACAAAAAACATGATCATCATCAAAACATGAAAGAGAAGAACATTGACTTTACCAAATGAAGTATTTTTATATGTTACATAGAAATAAACCTGCAAAGAAGTCATATATAGACTTGGATTCACAACTCTCAATGCTCTATAGACTTGGATTCACAACTCTCAATGCTCTATAGACTTCATCCAGATACACTATATTGTTGTGCAAACTGTATTCTACCCTACCCAACATACTTTCTTTTAATCGAAGTTCACTCACTCCCAAATGATACTTCTTTTGTAAATAAATATTTTAGGGAGAAAACGTAAAATTGTATAAAATATATAATTAATTTTAAAATATATCTTATAATATTTCTATGATTGATAATAATTTTAGTTTCATTCAATAACTAAGCTTATCCTTTTACTTGACGACAAATTTATATCTAGACTCTAGAAAAGATGTATGCATGGCGACAAATTTATATTTATTTAAATTTCAAAATAACGGTATTTGCAAATTTAATTTTAAAAGTAAAAAAATCATGAAAACTATTAAATGGAGAAGTTTATAGTTTTTTATTTTGCTATAATGGCAAAAAGTTTATTAGCAAGATACATAAAGTTGAAGTCTCTCCAAAATAGATGCTCATAATATTTTGTTTGCATTCTTGTTTATCATTAATTAATAAGTATTTAGAAATTTTTTTAAATTTATGTTTGTACTTAAATTTTTATTTCACTTAATGTAAACTGCGATAAAATTCAAATTTTTAAATTAACTAATACAAATTCCATTTTTATTTTTCTTGTAAACTAAACTTTCACAGATATCTCTAATAAAATTTTAGACACTATACAACTCCCTTCTAGAATCTAAGAATCATTTGGACAAACAATATTAACTAACCCTACACAATATTAGCTCAGATAAAAATCATAGTACTGCAGTTGTTTTGGCTACTTGGTGGGATTCCTCTTTAATTTCAATTCATTAACATCCATGTAATTTCATTAGGGAAAAAATTTACTGTAATAAAATTGATTTTCTTAAATTCGTTTAAACACGTTGATTCGCAAAATGGAATTTGTCTGTCCCTAAATTCTTTTGTTCTTCTTCACTGTCCAATTTTTTATATATAAAATTAAGTATATTATAGTTGTTTTTTTTAATAATTTTTTATACATGTTGTTTTTGACATTTAAAATTTGTTTTCTTATCTTTTCATGTTCAGTTTATATTCTATATATTTTTTAAATAAAACACTGAAGTTAGCGAAGTAAATATATTTTTTAAGGTTTAATATCTTGTAATTGTAAATAAATTATTTTATAATATTTTATTCATATCATAGATAAATATAAACTGCATGAAATTACTGAACAATACATAAATTATTCATAATAAACATCATTAGATATTAGATTTTAATAAAATAATAAAATGTTAAAAGTCGGTCAACATATAAAAAAACTTAATATGACAATTTGAAGTTTGAACAATATTAATGACTAAATATTGAAAAAAAAATATTTTAAAGATTCTAAATTTGATATAAATAAGTGCACATTATTTTGACATATCATTCAATATAACATATTCATTTTGTCTTTCTTTACAAATCAAGTTTGGCTAAAATGGAAATTATGTTGAGGCAAAAAACAAAAAAAAAAAATATAAAAAGAATTGCAATTTCTTTTTAAAACGTGGACCTATAGGTCCATTATACCAACAATATTTTATGAGACTTTTAGTGTTGGGGGTTTTTTTTTTTTTTTTATTCTCTTAAATTATAAATGTTTTTAATCTATCCAATATATTGACTAAGGTCAACCATTAGGGAGCTTGTAAAATTTACAAGCTCTATTTGTAGCTATTGCATGCATGTGCTCTTGTTGTTGGCAATGTACAAGGTAAATATAATCCTTGTTGTAAGCCTTTATGGCCATGTGGCCCAGTCGTGTGTCCTAGACCTCCATGTTGCACCCCCATGAGAAGCCCTTAAACTTTGTAGCCCATTCATAATTGCTACACCAATCATTATGTACTTGAGAAAAATCAATCTCATTTAAAATAATTAATAAGATTGGTAATAAGTCATATATTATTATTCTCTTCTATTTTCTATCTTTATTTGACTATTTTGTGTATGGTTATTTAAAAATAAATAGCACTGCACAAAAATATATTTATCTTAATATATTTATATCTATTAGATCTTAAATATTTAATACTTGAAAAAGAAATATGATATTTTAGAAATTTGTCATCTTCTAGTTATGGTAGATTTTTTGTATTTTGTATAATTTTAATGGTTATAGTAAAGAGTCAATTTGTCATTTGTTTGTTATTTTGATGTTCAAATTTTTCTTCTCTAAAAAAGAATCAAATTAATATATTACTCTTTTGATTTTATCTCTCCAAAATTTGTACAACTTCTTGGTCTAATTTGCTATACCTCTTTTGTTATATTTGCAAATTTGTTGTTTATTTATATTGAAAATTTACCACTTAAAATTTTGATATACAATTAAATATTATATTTAATATATCAATTTAAATTATAATAATTCGACACTCCGTACTTTTTCTTGAAGCTCTGCACTAATTGATGCCAAGAATACATTAAATCCTAGTCTAGTTTTAAAATGTGTGCCCTGTTAATTGTCTTAATGGAATTAACCTACACTCCACAAGTCAAGTACAATCGGATCATGTAAAAAAAATATCACTTTTAGTCCCCCACTTTTTAATTTTAACAATTTTTCTTTTTATATTTTGAAAATAACACCTTTGACCTTATTTATAACTTTATCCTCTTTTAAAAATTGATAGATCTATTGATTTTGACCAAATCAAAGCGGACGTGAATCAATATTTTTTACTACCCAATACAATGCAAAATATTACCTTAATTTTAATTTTAATTAAAAAATGAAAAGATAAAAGATAGTAGAAGAAACATCACTAAGAATGAGAATGTTCTATTCGCAAAAGTATTTAAAGTTGTCATATATTTTCTTTTTAACTTATTTCGCTTGTCTGTTGGTATTCCAGTGAGACTTAAAACTAAAATATCATGGTTGATAGCTAAGACAATCTCTACCAAAGTGTTGAAAACATAAGTGCAAATTATATGTTAGCAAGCCAAATAAAAGATGCTCTTCAAAACTCAAGAGCTCTTGAAGTTGTTGACCTTCTTCCATCAAACAATAAAGATGTTAAAAACACTTTACGAGTTGAAAATATGTATTAATGTGTCCTCCATCTTTTTGTCACAAATAAATAATTTTAAAATAAATTAATATCCTACTTAGTATTTGATAATAAAAAATAGATTAAATACCACCTATAGTCCTTTAACTTAATTTCAGTTAACGTTTTAATTTTTTATTTTTTTTCTTCCTAATTTAATCATTTATTTTAATTTTAAGTGACAATTTGATCCTATATGTTTTAAAATGTCAACAATGTTATCCTTGTTTTTTGCAAAATTTCAAAAAACTCATAAAAAATTTCAAACAAAACCTATAAAATTAATTATCATCCTCAATATAATGCAATTTCATCAAATTCATAACTTAAATCTTTAAATAAACTCATATTTCCATCTCTAAGAACATCAAATAAAGAATGAATATGAATTTATTTGAAGATTTGAGCTACAAATTTGATAAAGTTTATTTTATATTAAAGAATATAACTAAATTTATTGGTTTTGTTTGAAATTTTTGATGAATTTTTGAAATTTTGTAAAAAAAAGGATAACATTGTTAATATTTTAAAACATAAATGATCAAATTGACATTTAAAATTAAAATAAAGGACCAAATCGAGAAGAAAAAATAAAAATAAAAGACTAAAACGTTAACTGAAATTAAGTTAAGGGACTATAGGTGGTATTTAGCCTAAAAAATATTGATTTATGTCACTTTAACTTGGTCAAAATTAAGGGGATTATTAATTTATAAAAGTGCATAAAGTTAGAAGATCAAAAGTGATATTTTGAAAATTAAAAAATCAAAATCATCAAAATTTAAAAATTAGAAGAAAAAAACTCTTTTAACCACAAAAAATATAGAACATTGAAAATTAACTTTTTTTTCTTCAAATTTTCAAGTAGTTTCATAAAAGTTAATCACTCTATATCATCATATTATTTATATATATATATATATATATATATATATATATATATTACGTTAATTAAAGTATAGATTTTTAGTTAAAAAATCAGAAAAAATATCAAAATTATCTGTTTTTAAAATAGGAGAATTAATTTCATGAATCGATAAAAATAAATGACTAAAACTACAATTAAGTGTTTCATCAATTATAAAGATATCATCCTTTTTTGATAAACAAATAAGACAGATAGTATATTGGGTCAATCTGAATCTTGTATTACTTGTGGATGCTGAATCTTGTATTGCTCCCAAAATATGCTCAACTTGTTGAAAACGTTACTGATATTATGCTTACTACATCTAATATTTTGGTAGGGGATGCTTAGTTTGCAATTTGTATTTCTTGGATAATGTTGCAAACATTAATATTTTATTTCAAGAATATAAAAAAAAAATTATACTATTATTATATATTGAAATTTTAATTTTTTATAAATAAATGTGCTCTTTTATGTAATTCCATGCTGCATTTATTTATAAGGAACAAAAATTTATTAAAGGGTACTCCAACTCATACATCATAGAAAAGTATTGACTGGTCCCGCATCATAATGAAACAGACTTCCAAAAGAAATACATATTAGTCTGCATTAATTTTTAACATACTTAAAGGATATTATTTAAAATAAATTTAAATAAAATATCATATAAATCAAAATTCTATAAAGGTAATGTAAAATCAAAAAATAAAATTTAATATTTTTAGAATGTTAGCTAATTTTTTAATTTTAAAAATATTCAAAACTTTTTATTAAAAAATATTTTTTTATTTAAAAAAATTTTAAATTTAAACTTGAAACAAAATATTCAACTTAATTATATAAATTAACTTTACGTTTATCTTTTTGTTAGTTTTTTTACAACTTTGATTATATACACAGTTGTGACTTGATGCAACTTGTTGAGCGAAGTATCGAGTTTTTTCTTTAGGTGGTGGCCTCTTGCTAGTTTTTTTTTTTTTTTTTGTA